>JBBPMH010000954.1:0-13496 GCA_038090235.1 Pulveroboletus ravenelii
ATCGAGATCCTCCATTGCACCGAGCGTGTTGTACCGAGCGGAGAGGTGAACTGCAAGGTTGACCAAGGGTGTTGACCGGGTTGGGTGGCCCACTGGACAAAGTGCTAGTGCCTCTCGACCAAGGACAATCGCCTCATCGAGATCTTCCATTGCACCGAGCGTGTTGTACCGAGCGGAGAGGTGAAGTGCAAGGTTGTTCAATGATGTTGACCGGATTGGGTGGCCCACTGGACAAAGTGCCAGCGCGTTTCGATCGAGGACAATTCCCTCATCGAGATCCTCCATTGCACCGAGCATGTCGTACCGAGTGGAGAGGTGAGCTGCAAGGTTGTTCAATGATGTTGACCGGGTTGGGTGGTCCACTGGACGAAGTGCCAGTGCTTCTCGATCGAGGACAATCGCCTCATCGAGATCCTCCATTGCACCAAGCGTCTTGTACCGAGTGGAGAGGTGAACTGCAAGGTTGTCCAACGATGTTGACCGGGTTGGGTGGCCTACTGGACGAAGTGCCAGTACTTCTCGATCGAAGACAATCGCCTTGTTGAGATCCTCCATTGCACCGAGCGTGTTGTACCGAGTGGAGAGGTGAACTGCAAGGTTGTTCAATGATGTTGACCGGGTTGGGTGGCCCACTGGACGAAGTTCCAGTGCTCCTCGATCGAGGACAATCACCTCATTGAGATCCTCCATTAGCCCGACCTGCTGGTACCGCATCCACAAATGAAATGAAAGCAAGTCCAGGAAGGCATATCGCATAGAGTGCTTGGATGGGCAAAGACTCAGTGCTTCGCGATCGATGGCAATTGCCTCGTCAATGTAATTTGTCCCATATCCTTGCTTGAACTTGGCCGCGAGGGATCTCGCCTGTGAATGCAACCGCTTAGCTGGTGCACACATCAATTCACTAGTGACTCTCTGTGGACAGCAAGAGACACACCTCTCGATTTCATATGGGCTTGGTTGTCTCAATCCACTGTGGTGATTCTGAGAAACACTGGAATTAGGGTACTTCAATGTTGATTTCGATTGTCGATTTCGAGTCGATTTCGAGTCGATTTCGACCATGGATTTGGACACGAGTAAATCGAAATCCATGTATCAGACTCCAAAACGGATTTCGTTCACCTCGCTTCGGCAGGCCTCGGCACCAACTATCTGAGTTTGAAACATGTCGACAACACTCTTGCCACCGCCGAGTGCAGCGTCTGTCATGCGTCACTCACAAGCAATGACTCGTACACCACAAAAAAAGGTACGTGGCTCCAAGAAGGTGGCCAACAAGGAGAATACTGGGGGTGATGATGGCTCTGCAAAGACACCCAGAGTCAAGGTTGCGTGAGGTCACAAGTTTCTTCACATCGTGTCAAGGCTAACTACAGTGCAGCTGGGGAAAAGTGGAGAACTACCATCTTACTGACTCCCTTCTTACTCTTATCGAGGATTCGGTCACTTGGAAGACTGCATTTGGTTTTGATAAAGGTCTCGTCATCAACCCTACTCTGAGCACTGGCAAAGGCAAGAGTATAATTCAACACTGTGTGGACATTGCCATGGCCCTCTTTGTCACTGGCTGGAAGGATTTGACATGGATGCTGGAGGATGTCAAGCAGTCATTGAGAGCTGCTGTGAAGAATCACATCTTGGGGTGAATAAACAACACATCAGTTGTGGTTCCAGTCCCCTTTTCACTGAATTTTATTAAGCTTAAAGTCTGTGTATATCAATTATTGCAATGAGCTGGGTGAGACTGGCCATGGCTTAGTTATGAGTGGGTGTGTCAGTGATCTCATTGAGGGCAGTGACGCTACAAATGTTTTTGGTATGGCACTTTAGTCTTTTGGATTTCTATTTATTCTCAATCTCAATTTCATATAGAGTGGATTCAGAGCAAGTTTCCATGGTATCTTCGCATGAATGCATTGATGGGATCTAGCCCCATTGTAAGTCAGAAAGCCATCTCAAATAGTTCGTTTACAATAGACTTGAGTATTCTGGATGGAAAAGAAAATGAAAGCAACCCAGAGGTAGATAATTGGCTACTTTCCTTGTCTCAGTACTAATAGTCCCAAGATTGCTAGCTGCACTCCAACCCCTATGGTAGATGATGATGGCATACGTGGTAGCTCTGTTGCATCACAGTCCCCTGACTGGGATTTTTCTGTATTTGATTGTGATTCTGCCGATGACTTGGAGAAGCTACCCATCTTGCCCCCAAAGGTAACAGTGACTGTTCCTATCAAACAGGCTGCGGAATCTCCTGCAGTTATTTCATTAGCAAAAAAGCACAAGACTCCGCAGGATCTTATGAAGGAGGTTGCTGATTCAGAACGTCAAGCCCGCCTTGTTATCAATGAGACCAATGCAAGGGAGCACACTATGCATGAACAAATCAAGCGTGAGTCTGCTTTCAATACAGCTGTGGCTGTAGAGCAGATATGTGCCAAGGCACAACAAAAGGAAAGTGAAGCACAGTGAGTTCATGAACTTCAGATGATTGAGAAGCAGATTGAGCTTGAACATATTTGTGTTGGTCTTCGGGTCTGTGAGTCCATTGACCCCCAACTTCACAACTAAACACATTATTCTCTTTTCTGTGCTAATTAATATTTTATTCCAGTACAATCATTTTCAGTTTGTTACCATGATTCAGTTTGGGTTGACAATCTAATCCTTTTCATATATTACTGATTATACAGATGTCGGAATAGACTAATCTTTAGTTCTTCGTGTTTTATTTTTCCCTCCATCAATGTAATGTCTCTTTCTTCATTTCGAATCCTCTCTTCATTGGCAGCTACCTGCTCCCTCTCTTCTTGCAGTTCAGCATTATGTGCCACCTCTTCTGCCATTATATCCAATCCTTTGCAAAAAAATGAGTCTCGTGAGATATTGATCCCTTGCTGATGTCCAAGAATAAAAGAATATAAGTGGATACATGTGATAATCCACAAGCATGCATATTGAATGTGTTCCTCTTGATCAATCTGAATATGTAGTCCATGTAGAGATTGCCATATACCCTTGAGATAGCCCATGGTATGCTCTGATTGTATTCGAATTTTGGAGATATAGTAGTTGTAGACAGTATTCTCTGTAGTATCCTTTTCAGGTCTATACTAGTCAGGAATTATATTTAGTAAAGATAGATATTCAAGCTTACTTCTTGTATGGAGCCTAACACCATGAGTAAAGAGGATATGCAGTATCTGCAAAGATTCACTCCCCATCTTCAAGTAATACACCATGTTCCTGGCTGATGCGAGTTTCTAAGAAGGCAGTTGAGTCATGTTGACTACCAGGTAGGCCAACAGAGTAATCAATGATTCATAGATCAGGTGTTGATACAATCTATTGTAAATTTAAAATGGACCAAGATCAAGAAAGGCTAGAATTTATAGCACACACCTGTACATTTAGAGAATAATTTGACTTGTGATCATACCAGTTATTTCCAAAGTATCCTGGATGAGCATAGAGTGGAACAAGAGTTCTGTCCACCATAGCCCACCTATTTCACCAGGCATAACAAGAGTTTTCTTCAATCCATTGTTTTGCACTTTCCTTCTCTTTTCCAGTTGGCCAGTAAAGTGCAGCTCGATGAAAATCCTCATAGCAAACTGCTTTTATAACACAGTTTGTGAAAAGACAGATAGTCCCATAGCCAATTCCTGCCCAGAGTGCAACCATAGATATACTGATTGCACTGCCATAGTGGCCAAAGCGATATAACACAATGGCTAGCTGAGCATCCACTGGCATCTGAGGGACATTTGATTGGTTTTGAAACACAGAATCAGTGTGCAAGGCAGCAACAAGGATGTTGAAACATTCAGGAGTCATCTGAACATGTGCCTGAAATATATCTGGTCGGTCATGTTTCCAGTTGGTCAGAAGAAGCTGTAAATTCTTGCCACTTTTGTCAATTGGCTGGCGAGTAGTCAGATACCTGTGGGAATAGAGTGAGCTGAGCATCTGAAGCATAGTGTCACTGCCAGCTAGCAGCCCGTTTTCTTCTTCTTCTTCTGAGTCCAAGTCTGAAGAGCCAGTGTCATTTGAGCCTGAGTCTGAGCTATCAGACAAAGCACTAGATGGATCATGGGAAGCCAGAGATTCAGAAATGAGTGAAACTAGGTAGGCTTCGACAATGGTGTCTGCTGTTTGCTGGCGCTCTGTTTGCCTAGGCATGGTGTTCTTGTTATCAATCAATCTCTCTCACTCACAATCTATGATGTTATTTGAAACTCTGACTTTGTGGTGACCAAAATGATAGTTGAAATTGTGTTGAAATCGGGGGATGTCAAAGCTCACAGTGGATTTTGCAATTTTCTGAACGGTTGAAATCCACTTCAAAATTGGCCTCCAAATCGACTCAAAGTCAACAATCAAAATCAACATTGAAGGACCCTATTGAAAGCACTGCAAGACTGTGCGACAGCGGACTGTGCTAGACTCAGAGCAGTGATTTTGTAGTAAGACTGTAACAATATCGTAGTGGCGCAGGCACACCAGTCCCTGACTCCTTTTACAAGTCAGCAATTTTTATTTACAGTCGAATAGATAATATTTTTGTTTGATGAATAAGACATGACATTTGGCAGATCATCATCAATAACGATGATGTATGTATATGATAGACTTCAATCATGATTGCATTTGTGCCCTCGGTGCCCTCACACCTTACAAGAAAAGGGACAAAAGAAATAATAGACATCACTCAGCATTGATGTCCATGTTCCCAGCACCTTCAACACCATCCAAACTCACAGCCTTTTTAGTAGGCAATTGGCCAGTGGGAGTGTCGACAGCCTTTCATTTACCTTTGATGTTACTGGAGTCAAGTACAGTCCCACGATGAAGCTTGAGGACAACATTATTTTTGATGTATTCAGCGTATGGCATGAGCTTCATGCCCTGGAGGACAAGCTGATAGATATGAGAACCATTCATGTCTTTCGTGTTAGGCTTGAAACACCACCTGCATTCCAAAAATTTTAGTGCACAAGACAACAAATAAAAATTTGCGAACATACAATTTGAGAAATATGTCCACTTCAACAACCTGATTGTCCACAAGTTTCTGGCCATATTCTGCAGCATGGACATACATGCCTTCAGTATCAAAAACCTCGGGTGATTGGATAGTGACACCATTTAAGTCATGTCCATTTTTTAGACTTGAATAAAGGGACTTGGGGTCGGGAAGTTGGTTGAGATGCCAAACCTTAGTACTTATATTATATAGATTCAGCCATGAACAACAGCTGCAGAGATATGCAATATGACTTATCTGGAGTTATCTTAGAGCAAGCAGTAGCACCTCAGGCACTACTTCTCAGACCCTATAGACCCCTTTAAGGGGGGCTTCTTTGGCGAGGCGGAAGTGACCTAAGAGGGGTTCCATCTGCATCAGCATTTCCCGATTTGATCCATTAGTAATTACTGCTTCTTCGCTCCCATTAAAGAATGCATATAGACTGTTCTGAAAGCCTTGTGTTGCCTTGCCCATGCTTCCCAACCCTCCCATGAGCCTCCACTTACCCTCGGCGGTCCCTCACATCACCTTGTCCGATGCATCCCACAACCTTTGGCTGCAGTTGTAATATAACTTCAATGGTACGTTTCCAGCAATTATCGCCCTGTAAATTAACACCCCATGCCTCCATATCTGCCATCTGCCGCTCGTGCTGGGTTGACAAGCACAAATACAGGGCTCGGTCAACACTTCTCCTCGCCCCGCAAAACCAAAGATCCCAAGAAGACGCAATTATATGTCAAGATTCCTGGCCGTGAGAGCAAGCACCAGCGACTCCTCGGATGTCTTGAAGATCTGCTGAGTGACAAGCCTTCTGTTCCTCCTGCAGAGTCGACACACGATGATGGGTCTACATCCAACTTCAAGGCAGATGTGTCCTATCCAGACGCTAACCACTTCCACTATGAAATTGAAGATGACGGGAACAACATCTTGGAGCTACCAGCCTCAAAAGCAATGGTAAGCTCCTCACGACGTTCAGATGCCTGGAAATCTGTTATACCCACTCTTGTCGACTCTCTCTTGCATTATCTAACACGATCATTGGGCAAGCCTGTCCCCCCTCCAATTTCCGTGATCTCTCGCTGCGAGCAAGGTTGTGAACTCAAAAAATCCATGCTTGTATGTCTTTACTTCGACTGTAAGTTTCTCTCCTCGGCTTTTACTTTTACTCTCACTTTCCTCTTCTGGACCGCTAACCTTTTGAGTGTATAGACTTTTCATTGGTGACTGTGTTTGCGTGTAAATGCACCATCCTTTCCCAAGTCCTGATATATCATGGTTTATTTCCTACTGCAGCCTCGCAGCCTCGCTTTGCTGTTTCGGTGGAGCTTCTTGCGTTCTACAGAGTGTTGTTTGAGCGTTCTTGTGATGCGATTAATGCTCTAGCATCTGTGTTGAATACTCATTATATCCAAAGGGGTTTTTGCATAACAGGGCAACAGGTGAGATTGTCTCAGCTACGTATATATGATCTATTAAGCAATTGAGTAGGGCAATACGTTACAAGATCCTTTCTGGCAGAGCCTTGGACAAGCTGTTCAGTGGTACGATGTACTGCAGGTTGAAGTTGAATGCCACGTTGAGTCAATTGTTGCACAGTGTCGTGCACATGTCAGCGCCACCTGCCAATCCCCTGATCCCTTTCCAGATGTGCTAGAACTCCCTACCCATCCCAACACCTCCACACTTGCTCTCTGTCCTACAGAACCTTCCCCGGATTCCTGCGCACTACTGCTGATACAACGGTGCCTTGCATGTTTTGGTGGCAATGTATTCGGCCGCAGTTTAGTAGAGGGTGCGGACATTCATGTAGCTACAGATGGGAACTTCCACCACCAGCACCGACGCTCTGCTGGGAGTTGTCCTGCCTTCTATGATCCAACATATATCCTCCCAAAGGCTGAAGTTGATGCTGTGAGTAAGCGAATCACCAAAGCACGTAAACATCCACCAAGACAACATAAGGTTTCTATACCAGATGAGGCAATCGACCAATGCGAAACATCATATGAAGCTGCAGACGGCAAGAAGCAGAAAGCTTCCATGGAGGGATTCGATGACATGGGCCTTATGTGCCTTATCTGTTGTCACGATGAAGAACACTAATCCTGTCTGTAGGGGGCAGGACGAGTGGTGAGTGGGTCTAAGGGCACGATGCGCTCGACCCTAAAGGGACTCAGAGAAGGGGAGGTGAGTGGACGAGGACTCTGGACTGATGATACCTATATTCCGGTAGTCCAGGCGGACTAGCGGAGCGATGAACAATAAAACAGTGTGGTGAACGGTGGAGAACGGTGACAGTGATGGTGAACAGTGAGTGGTGAGCGGTCAGTCGAACGTTAGACGGTAGTTGTGAGCCAAACTGGAGCTGTCCTATTCAGGACTAGATACATTCCTTATAGTCCGGGCATTCCCGGGACTCTGTAAAGTACAGCTAAATGACTAAATAGTCCAGGACGTCGGTGGTAGTAACTGAGGTATAGTCTGTGTCGTCAAGGAACAAAGGGAACGGTGGAAATAAAAGATGAATGGTCAGAATGGGAACGTAAACGGTACCTGAAAGTAACAGAATGAAGCCGCCGACGCAGCACAAGGTACTGCCCGGGGTCCGGTGGTAGTCCGGTAATAGTCCGGTAGTCTGGTCGTTCGTATGTAAGGAAACAGTAAGTAAATGTAAACAGATATCCAACGGAATAGAAGGATGAATAGGTGGAGGCACTGTACTGGTCTGAATATACGAGATATAAATGTAGAGACGCGCTGCGCTCTACATCCGCAGGGGACTTAGCTACTGACTGTCCCCAGTCAGACGTGACCTGATGACTAAGCATGGGCAGAGTTTGAAATTGACGTGTCACGTCAAGACGCGAGTCCACAGTGGCATGCTTCTCTCCATTAACCGTCACCTTCCCTCCCCACCTTCTCATATCCCCCCCCCATGACGATGTTCAGCAGTAAACTTGACCACTACTGCGCATTGGCAGACACGGGTGCCACGCACCAGCAGACCATATGCAAGACCTTCGAAGACGCGATGGCGCGTGTCGAAGCGGTTGCCAAGAGTGCGCCGGACGATCGGGAGGAGCTCGAGGACGAGAGGAAAATGTGGATGGGCGAGTTTGGGGGTGCAATGGTATGTGGTAAAGGTTGGCCCGGAGGTGTAACACTGACAAAATCCTCAGAACGACTGGGAGACTGCTCAGCAGGAGGCGGACGCCCTCCAAATCGACATCGAGGTGGCCCCCGAGGTCATCTCGACGATTATGGAGGCCGAGAAGACGTTCGCCGATTATGGAGGCCGAGAAGACGTTTGCCGATTGGACCGAGCGGGTGAAGGCACAACTGGCGGTGCGGTCTGAGATGACAGAGGCTACCCCCATGCAGGGGACGGCCGTGGACATCGAGGAGGTCGAGCGGGCGGTGGAGCCGGAAGGGGACGAGCCCGTGGTCCGAGTAGGGGTGGCTCTGGGGCCGTCAAAGAAGGTGAGTACCAGCATATAAGGGTGCCGTCGAAAGCGGTTAACCGGTCATGCAGAGAGGGTGTGGGCGCGAGGACGTCGAGGAGACGCAGAGGGACGCCGGGCCGTCGAAGAAGATGGCGCCCAGCACAGTTGCCAGGCCCGGACCCGAGCCTGGGGCTGGCATGTGTGAGACCTGTGTGCGTGCTGATCTCGCCCGCCAGTGCAGGAAGGGGACGGGCGTAGCCTGCGTTCGCTGCAGCAGGCTCAAGGCGCGCTGCAGCTGGGCATCGGGGAAATCGGGGCCATGGAAACAGCCCTCAGTCGAAGTGGTTGTGGCGCGGTCAAAAGGTGAGTAAGAGGTATTGGCGAAGGAGGAGTCTAACAGTATGACAGAAAAACGAGTGCCCCGCCCGTCCGCCAAGGCCAGCCCCAGTAAGCGGGCCCCTGCCCCCCTCTTCCTCCTCATGAGCTCGCCGAGTGAGGGAGAGGACGAAGATGAGCAAATCCCCACCAAGAGCAAGGGGAAAGGCAAGGCCAGCGAGGCGGCCCCGGCCTGGGCTCCAGGTTGGCCGGCACGCGACGTACTCGTGTGCCGGTTCAACACCGTTCAAGCGGAGCTCTTCAGGGTCCGGGCCGGCCTCAAGGAGCTCGAGGTCCAGCAGGACCATGCATTGGCTGAGATGACCAGCGTGGTCCGGGAGCTGGAGGAGCTGGAGAAGGGCAAGGCGGGACGGCCATGGTAGATAGGGCTATTGGCGTACCATAGAAATAAAATTGCGTTCGTCCGGTCTAAGTGCGAGTTAAGACACAAGAAAAGGGAAAGCAAGAAAAAGGGAGTAGGAAAAAGGAGGGGAAGACGAAAGGTGTAATGCGGGGTACTGCCCGGCTTGTCTTCTTCGGGCCCCTTTCGTTCGTCTACACCTACCGGGCTGCCCTAAGGATTCGGCCAAAGGCGGGCTACCACCCGACTTGTCTTTGTCTATCGTCTTTCTCCTTCTTTTCCTACCGGAGTTCCACGGAGGCCGGAAGACGGTATATCGGACTAGCAAAAATTATCATACGTTGAGAAAGAGGAAGCAAGACAATGGAGAGCAAGAAAAATAGGATGGTAGAAGAAGAAAACGGTCGATGTTCGAGGTCCGGTTCAGGAGAGTATCATATGAATGTCTATGGGACGGTGTTTTCAGTTTGTTTTTTCTGTGATTTTTATGATATATTGGGAGACGGAGAGGGAAACAGAGGGACACCGGTCTAAACCTGGGGTAAAACAGAGCAGAGCGAAACAAAGACGTTGGCAGTATAAATGTCATTCGAGGTCGACAGTGTCCGTGTCTTCGTCGGCCGGCTCATCAACATCTTCCCCTGCCATTCGATCCAGGTCTTCTTCGACTAGACCGGTCAATTCAGTGACCGGGACGTTAGACCGGAATCGAGGGTAGTAAGGGATGAGACGAAAGGCGGCATAACGAAGCTTAGAGACTGCCCCATCCCACTTGGCCAAGATGTACGAACCTCCGGTAGTCCGGCGAAGGACAACCATTGGTCCGAGATATCTCGGCTTCGTCTTCCGGTTCAGCTCTTTCTTGATGCATGTATTCCGGACGAGGACCAGACTCCCCAGACGGAAGTCGAAGTCTTTAATCCAGTTCTTGAATGCGGCTTTGAAGTGCTTGGAGGACTCGAAACGAGCTTGGAGAACTCGTTCCCGGATCGACTCTAGATCTTCCTGACACTTTTGGAGCTGGTGGGCTCTCCAAGCAATCAGGCCAGATGGGGATAAAGGATCAGTATCGGGCGGAGGGACAAGAAAGGTGGCTTCGGTGAGATCAAATGGGAAAAGAGGCTCGACTCCATGCACCATGAAATATGGTGACAAACCTGTCGACCAGAGCACGGTAACGCGCTCGGCCCAAAAAACGGAGTGAGTGGTGGTATGCCAGCGCAACTCCCCCCCCTGGGAAGTTTTGACGATGGCCTCCCGGACATCGAAGTGCCAGTGCTTGACGATGCCATTGGCCTGAGAATTATAGGGGGAGATGCAGATGTGCCGGATATTGTACTTTGTGGACAAAAGCTCCACAGCCTGGATAAAAGCAGGGCCATTGTCAGTAACGAGTTCGGAAAGGGGACCCCACTGGCAGAGGAGGTCCTCAAAAATAAAGGACGCCAGAGCAGCGGCGGACTCTGAGCGGAGCATCCGCCACTCCGGGTAAGCGGTCAGAGCACAATGGGCCTGGACGATGTATCGGTAGCCCCCGGAT
Source organism: Pulveroboletus ravenelii (assembly GCA_038090235.1). Taxonomy (NCBI): domain Eukaryota; kingdom Fungi; phylum Basidiomycota; class Agaricomycetes; order Boletales; family Boletaceae; genus Pulveroboletus; species Pulveroboletus ravenelii. The sequence goes on from JBBPMH010000954.1 coordinate 10,758, forward strand.
CGGGGCATCAACATGGTGTCCAGGTGTGCCTTACGAAATAGACCCCCGATGACAGGGATGGACGGCGGGATATGGAAATGGCTCGTTTGCCGGACCTGACACTCGTGGCAGGTCCGGACAAACCACTTGACATCGTCTACCAGCATTGGCCATCAGAAGCGGAGCAGCAACCGGGCACGGACTGAGTAGACACCTTTGTGTCCGAGGCTGTCGTGAGCCTCCTGAATCAATCCGTACCGGCACGGCTCGGGGACGACCAACTGGTGGCGACCATGTGGCTCTTGACGCCACAGGGAATCGTTGAGGACAAAGAACTTCGTGGCCGAGTGCACGAAGGAGAGGAACTCAGCATCTGTCAAATCAGGGGGACAGACATGAGAAACAAGGAAGTCACGGATGCAGTCAATGCGAGCCTCACAGGTGATCGCCTTAGCAGACCGGGGAATAAGAGGAGGGTCCGGAGCAGAATCCGGAGCCAGAACGGGGGATTCAAAACACGAGACATAGGCGGAGCGAGGAACGGCGAGGGGGGAGACAGACAGGATGGTGGGGGAAACGGAGTAGTGGCGGGCCGGCTGGGCAGGCAGACCGGACTGGACAGAGGAGACGGCATAGGGAAAAAGGCAGTCATTGAGCAGAAAGATACCGAAGGAATACGAGTCGTCCAGCCAGTCCTCCACGTCGTCAGTCTCCGGAGGACCGGAGTCAGAGGGAGGATGACGGGACAGACCGTCCGGTCCAGTATGATGGTCCGTGGGGACATGGCGAAGGGCAAAATGGAACAACAAAATCCCGGCGATCCAGTGGTTGATGGTAGCATTGGGCTGGAGGTCTGGATTGTTAATCATACCCTTCACGTACTTAGCGTCCATTTCTACAACAAGGTTAGTGACACCAAAAATCCTTTCTTGGTTTAATAAGTTTAAAAATGCGCACTGCCCGGAGGGCGCGGAAGAGGCCATATAACTCGAGCTTAGCCTGGGAGTACCGGCTTTCGACACTCGTCAAGCTAATGGAACAAAACCGGTTTGGATACTGGTGGCCATCCTTGCCTTCCTGCGACAGAATAAAGCCGACTGCTATGACCGAGGTGTCAACAGCAAGAACGACTTCCCGGCCGGACTCGTAGTCCAAGCGGCGGAGCGCAGGGGACTGTATGATCTCGTCCTTCAGACGAGTCATAGCCTCCCTCTGGGCGTCACCCCATTTGAAAGGGACACCTTTCCTGGTCAGATCAACCAACGGACGGACAATCGCAGCAAAATTACGAATAAAAATCCGGACGACGCTGCAGGTCCCGAGGAACCCACGGACATGAGTGACAGTCTGGCACTCGGGCCAGTCACGAATCTTTTGAATGCAGGTCTCATAGGGTACCCGGCCCTCGAAAGTGCACTTGTGCCTGACGATCGTAGCGTCTGGGGCGGCAAGCACAAACTTCTTGGCGGACATGGTGGCCCCAATGTTCTGGAGGTGCTGCAAAATACGGTGAACGATGACAAGGTGATTCCAAATAAATCTCTGGATGCCTGGATTGTCCGGGATGGTCTCATACGAGCCATCCGGACGCTGGTACCGGGTCTGTTCCGACTTGACCGGGAGGTCATCGATAAATGGCATGGTGTGGTGGGGGATTTTGTCCTGCAAAATAAAAGACATATCAGCTTGGTATATCTGGACCGTGTTAGTATGGCCCATCGGAATAGTGATAAGACGGTGTGGCCCCAGCGGACTACCAAACGTGGTCATGTCCTGGGAGTTCACATGAAGCAGGCACTGGTCATAGCCGGTGAACAGGTCCATCATTCCATAGACCGCGTAGCCGCTGAATGACTCAGCGAGATGCTCAACAAAGGGAGGGACCGAGGAGTCCCGGATGGTGACGGCGTTGAGGGGTTGAAGGTCATGGACCAACCAGAGTGTCTTACCATCCTGCTTCAGGACGCAGAACCACCGAGACCGGTATGCGGCGATGGATGGTTCGTACACTCCGGAGGCAATCCGATCCTTGATAATCTGGATGGCCTGGTCCCAGGAGGATGGAGGGATGGGGATATTGTGGAGGACCCATGGCATGTGGGGGACGGTAGGAATCTTGACTGGCGGAAAGTACCTCTCGTCCAAGCGGCCCTGCTCGGTTGGAACCCAAGCAAAAGCCAACTCATGGTTGAGGACAATCCACTGGACCAGCTTGAGTTCATCTGGCCATAGCCAGTCGGCGGGATCGAGGTTGAGCGCATCAGCGCACTCCTGTGTGAAACAGACCCCCGGGACGAAGTCTGGAGGGTTAGTAGGTAACGGCAAAAGTCCAGCAAGAGGATTGTCCGGTAACCGGCAGAGGACATGGTACCCCTCCTCGAGAGGGGCCATGACCGGCCGGACCTTTTTGGCAACAGGCTTATAAGCCCAAGAATGGACGGAGTCAGAAGGGATATACGTAGAAAGAAACACGGATATGGTGGAGGGTGATAAAGCAGTCTGAGTGGAGGAAAGAAAATCGTATAGTGGAGTCCGGCAACAGGCAGACACTTGGTGAGCCAACACCATCCGGAACGGACTAAAAGAAGTGGGCGGTACGGAGACAAAGAAGGAAACCGGAGACAAAGGGGGCAATGGACAGACGGGCAATGAAGTGAGGGACGTAAATAGAGCTTGGGAATCTCCCCAACCGGTCGGTGGATCATCGAAACCTAAAAACCCACTTCTACCATAGCCTCATGCTGGGAACAGAATAGACCG
>JBBPMH010000955.1:0-13478 GCA_038090235.1 Pulveroboletus ravenelii
GGCTGAATATGTTTTCTGTCGTTAAATAATCCACTGGGCAAGAGAGAGCGTGTTCAAACATACCGTGGTCCGGGCATTCTGCTCTGCAAACTCTTCCAACAGTTTCCTTCCCTGTGTGTCCCACTCCTCGGATGGCCCTCCTGTGGCGGTAATCGGATCAACGGGCAGGTTCTTCCACTCCTCTCCAGGCTCGATCTGGATCTCCATCCCCTCGTCCGACATCCATTCACACATCAGGTTCAACGCATGCAGTGCAGGTCCCGCGTCAATGATGCTGTGAGTCCCGTGAAAGTACAACCCATATTCCCTTTCGTCATCCTTGTCCGCGCCCGAGGTGGTCAGCAGGTAAGCCCTCAGAAGAATGGCAGTCCCGTCCCTGTCTGTGTAGGGTAGCCGTTTGAAGCTGATGGATTGAATGAACTTGGATGGGTTGAGTGATGGGCCCCGTTCTACGACGGCGAGGGCCAGATTGAGCCATGCTTGGCGATCAGCAGATGGGGTGTATATCCATCGTGGAGACACCACATCTTCTGCGGTGCAGGCGATGATAGGACAAACGAAGCTAGCACGCCCGAGCACGTGTTAGCCCAAACATCAGACGAGATACGCATGCAACGGAAGAGGGTCCTGCTCTCACCGAAGCTTATCGAGAGCGCCCCGAGCTCGGTCTTTCAACTCCTCTACCCCTAGTGAGGAGGTAAAGTTGACACCTATGCAAACTTCACTATCCCTGAGAACGCAACGGTTCGTCATTGTGGTCAGCGTTCATCAAGGGAAGATGACTTGCGCATCAAATCTGTTCCAATATCTTTGCGTGTAAAGCTCGGAGCCAACCATTGGCCTGCATGGGTGAAATCAGTCCAGGTGTGAAGTGAAACGGAGTAGGGACGGACCGAGTATACACAGGTGGGTCTCGATTAGTATCGAGGATCCATGGTGTCGCCGAGGGGGGTGGTGGTAAACTAGCCATGCTGTATGGTAGATTCCCTCGGATTGACTTGGTCTTGGACACTGGAGCTGGAGCTCAGTACTCGGTACAACAAGGGAGTTCAGCGTAAGTAAGAGACTGTATTTGTATGTGCGCTGACGACGCTAGAATCTAGCTGCGCACATACTCGTACTGCGTTTCGCACGGACCCTTTGCACAGGTAACACTGGTAGGGCTTCTCGGTCTCATCGGGGGTGCGTTTTTTGTCCTCCACGCTCCGCTCGCAGTGCATGTGTTTACTCTTTCGTCGATAGTGTGTGAATGCGTGAATGCTTTTGGTACGACCCACATGGAGTCATGGACAACCTTGGCAACTATCTAACCCCCTACCGCCACTCAGTACTGCGGAGTACAAAGCACAAAGTGACTCACGACCTCGTGAACGCGAACAACGGAGGGGATCATGAGTCATTTAGTCATCTGTCAGGGTTTAAATGTTAATGTCGCAAGCAAGACGGGTGGTCCTGGCCTTGGGTGTGCGCACTCGAGGACGATCTGCATGGACAAATATGATGCTAGTGAACAAGCTGAACGCGTCTGTGTAAACCGGTCATGACCTAGCACCAGCCGCAACGCGGGCTCGCTGGTAGTGTATGTGACCGCGTAGAGACCAGTAGACACAAAGCACACGCAAGCGCACAAGCCTGTGAGACCTCCCGACACGCACTTTTTTGCCAGGTTCGAGGTGGACGGAACTTGCCAGGCAAGCCCATCTCGAAGATGATCTACTGTGAAAGGCGTCCTGCCTGGCATCCGCCGCCCATTCGCCGCGCAATGCGATATGATCAATTTCATGAAGGCAGTGATGAGGTGTAAGCTTATCAGCTTACCTATAACTAGCAACCATATGCATAAGCGTTCAATATCATCACCTTTTGGCGTGGCCATCATACCTTTTCTGTCTTTCACTGCCACTCGCTATCGCCCGCACTACACCGCCGCGCTCTCATGATCGCACTAGCCTCACTACCGGGGGCTGCGCTACCCACCAATGATGCGCTGAGCATTGCCGCGTCCAGCCCCCCATGACATATATATGTCGCGAGCCTCTGCCCTCCCCTTCCCCCCTTCCCCACTTGCAAGCTCACAGTCCATCGGGGCCACTGATCTAGGGCACCCTCACACCGCAATTATGCCCACGCCGTTCCCGCTCTCGGCGCTCACCCTGGTCAAGTTGGGCGTCGTCCTTCTCGGCCTGTTTAACCTCGCGTTGACGCTCAAGGGCGCCGCCCCCATCACCGAACTACGTCAAAGTACGTGCTTCTCTCTCTCTCTCTCTCTCTCTCTTTCCCTCATACACACTGACACACTGAAAAACGCATTTCTGACCTAAACCCCGTCGGTGCCCCCCATTTGCACACAGTACACATCCAAGGCCGCCCCGACCTGATCCTACGCCATCTCGACACGCCCATGATGCGTCCGCGCACGCTCTTCACGGAAGAAACGGTGCACTATCCGATCAACGGCACGCTCGCCGAGCGCGAGTGGGCGGCGCTCGTGCCAGCGGAGAACCACGGGCTGGTGATCATCGACCCGGACGCACGTCCGTACGCCATCAGCATGTTTCACTCCCTCCATTGTCTCGATCGGGTGCGCCAAGCCATCGTGGGGTCGCCCGAGACGACACTCGCACGGTATCACGTCCAGCACTGTTTCAACTATCTCCGACAGATGGTGCTCTGTGCTGCGAATACGCGGCTGAACCCGACGAATCATGTCCAGCCGTCGGGAGAGCTGGCGAGCGATGGGATCGGGTTGATGTACGAATGTAGGGATTGGGACAAGGTGTACGAGGCATTCAAGGCTAATTACGCATTAAATCGGACCATGTCATTTCCGCTCTAGATCGTACCAGGCATATAGATATGTGGATATTTAATACAATATAGCCGATCGTCTTGATGGGATCCCCCCTCTCCCCCCTTTTGTTTAGCGGCCAACTGTCGCCGCTTTTCGTGCGAATCTGCTGTCTGGAAGCAAGCAAATGCCAGTCCAAGCCGGCCAGTCGTAGGACCCTCCGAGGTTTACACCTTCTCTTTGATGTCGTGGATGAACGAGTTGGAGTCCCGCTGCTTGGCATTATCAGCCGATGAGACAAGCATGGCGTCCAAGACGCCTGAATCGTCCTGGCCTGGCCGTATAATAGCCCGTGGTCGGGCCGCCGAATCAAATCGGAGAGTACTCGTTGCCATGCTCCCATACTCGTCCGTCTCAAACGAGATCCCACGAGCGATACGATAGATGATCAACGACGGTGCAATCACCTGTTTTACCGAGAGCCAATCAGACATGCGAACATCGTCACATCGAACACCAGGGAGATGAAACGCAACACATACCTGGACCATGCCCGCCACGGGGATGAACACGTTCTCGAGCGGGCTGTTCAGCACAAAGACGACCAACGCAACCACCACGGCCACTGTGTACAACAATGCACTCTCGAGCGTCATTGCCATATAAGTGAGGTAGAACGCCCCCTGGGGTGATCCGACGGCTCGGATGATCGCCTGTCGATGGATCAAGAGTCGGACGGAGATGAGGCAGGATGCGCAAACGTTCATAGCGACAGAGCAGGACCAAAAGATGATGCCGGCGACTTGGACCGCGTGAGTGCTGTAGACCGCACCGGGTACGGAGCTGACGACGAGCCAAGCGATCGCAGAACCGACCGCGGCGAGATATATCAGCGCGGGAAATGCGATGGCAGACTTGTTTGCCATGCAGACCACGTAGCACCGATAGAGCTGGTCTGCGGTTGAGTGTCGGGTGATTGACGACAAGGTGGAATACGCACGAGAAATGCGTCAGAGGCACACGCATTCACGACAAATGCGGCGTCCGCAAAGACGGAAGGCCAGGGTGACAACGTGTTGGGGGTGTAGGAGCTATAAATGCCAAATATCCCCAAGCTCTGGGCGGGCGCAGCGTACAGGGAGATTGCAATGTACGCCGTGGTGATCACCAGCTGAACGACGGAGTACGACAAGAGGAGGTTGTATCTCTTCCTTCGCAGTAGGACCACATTCGCCCCGGCAATGGCGAGATACAGGCCTGTGAAGGGAGTGAGAGGGAGAGCTATGAGAACGCTGGGATGCTTGCCATAGAGTATGCACGCTACGGAGCTGCCCTCGAACGCAATGATGTACTGGCTGAACAACGAGGCCGGGTACGCGGACTGAGAGCTGCTTCCAGACATTGTTGACTGCGGCGGTCCAAAGGGTGCTTGCGGTGCGGACGAGAAGGTCGGCCTCTATGAAAAGGCCCGGGGAGCGTATATATACATTCAAGCAATACCGTATGGGGAACTCCGGGGCACGCTGCGGTCATATCAGCTCTGCACTCGACGCCTGTCCCATCCGAAATCTGACGTACAGACAGGTCTCGGGGTGCTGCTCACTGACCTCAAGATTCAGTAGCACATTGTGGATGGCGTGAACGACGGTGTCGAGCGAGGCCATACAGATAAATTTAATTTTGACTGTAGAGTGACAAATATACATCAACAAACATTGATGACAATATTACAATGTTGCTGATTCATTGTTGATGACACATTGTTCGGATGCACACGCGATACGCTGTTATCGGGGATCTTCCGACCTAAACCTGAGAAGTGGCCGTGCGTGAATGTGGGCGCTCGAAACCAGTAACATAATCGGAACACGCCGTCCTACACCAATAATGTCATACATGTGGACCCGTTCGTCAACGCCATTAGCTAGTATACTCGGTCCATAGGCAAACAAAACGAATGTGACTACAATTTCCATCCCAGCGAATCATATCATTCTCAAGTTTACACGTCCGATTTGATTTCATGGCCGAATGGGTTGGGGGCATCCTGCCTGGCACCGGAGAGGAACATAGTGTTCGAGGCACCAGAGATATACGAGTCGAGGACCGCCCCTGTGTTATCCCGTGTTCCACTGGCAAAGACGAACTCCTGACCGCCAATCACGAGGCTCCCAGAGTCGTCCGTCCCGAACGAGATCCCACGGATCATACGGTAAATGATCAGCGCTGGTGAGATAACCTATGCCCGCGCGCCAGACATCTGAGCCATGGCCACACGCCATCTTCAAATGGGGCACATACCTCGATGAGGCCCAACATGGGGAAGAAGATGTTTTCGTACACGCTGTTCAACACGAACGTCACTAACCCGATGATCACGAACACCGTGTACAACACGGCACTCTCGAGTGTTATTGCCATATAATTGAGGTAGAGCGCTGCCCCCTGCGATGACCCAGTAGCCTGAATGATCGCCTGTCGGTGCAACCAGAGTCGCAAGGAGATCAGGCAGGACGTGTAAATGTTCATGGCGACAGAACACGACCAGAAAATGGTGCCCGCGACTTGGACTGTATGAGTACTGTAGACAGCGCCGGGTACGGAGCTGACAACGAGCCAGGCTATCGCAGAACCGACAGTAGCGAGGTATAACAAGGAGGGAAACGCTATCGCAATCAAGCTTGCTTGGCAGACAACATAGCATCGATAAAGCTAGGCTACGAGTCAGTTTTGTCTAGTGACGAGAGCACGAGAAACGCACGAGGAATGCGTCAGAAGCACACGCGTTCAAGAGAAATGCGGTGTCTGCAACGATGGAAGGCCACGGTGACAATGCATCGGGAGTGTAGGTGCTCAAAATGCCAAATATCCCCAAGTTCTGCGACGGATTAAAGTACAGTGAGATTGCAACGTACAGCGTGGTGAACACCAGCTGGGTGATGGTGAACGCCAAGAGAACGTTGTATCTCTTCTGTAGGAGTACGGCCAAGTTCGCCCCGGCAATAACGATGTAGATCCCTGTCAAGGGCGTGTCAGTCAGGGAACGACTGAAAGGGACCGGAATGCTAAAATACTTGCCATAAAGTATACACCCTATGGAGTTGCCCTCAAACGAAACGATGTACTCGGTGTAAAACGCCTCCGGGTATGTGAGAGAGCTGTTCCCAGACATTTTGACTGCTGCGATCTGATGAGTGTTTGAAGTGCAAGTAGCGGAGAATGTCTATTTATACGATACACTTTGGAAAACCTCGGCTAAGTAAGTTCCGATGGACTGACAGGTTATCATTGATGAGATCGTGGTTGAGAGATAAAACGGTAACTGCCAATCGTTTCAGCCTTTTCTGCTTCCGACCGGGCAATAAATCGTGAGCTCTCCTTCTATAACGGTGTGGTTTGCACCCAATATCTAATCATTCCACCACTAGTGGCAATCATTGTATCGATCGAAGGATCACCTGGCAGCACGCGTGTATGCGTGTTCTGGTAGCCGGGCCATACGATGCATCATCCGGTTAAGCCATCTCGGCAGCTAGGTATCGAACGAGACATTTCCCGGTCCCCTCGGCGACAAGCCTGGATTTTTGTTAAAAAAAGTGACTGAAACCAACCGCCAAGACGCATATGTTTGATTTTTGCGATTCTGTAATTCCATGGCTGTGATAAGTAGCCGAAGACACCCACGTACGCGTCTACACGCGCGGCAGGTCCACAGCCCGTAAATGTCGTCAGTCAGACCTTGGATATCGCCACGAACCAGTCGACATGATCTTTGAGCGATGAGCAACCCTCGCCAACCGGGGACGGGTGACTGGACTTGAGAGTGCCTTGGAGGGATCGTGCGCGACTCAGCACCAAGGCCGAATGTGTCTTACCAAATGGTATAATAGGTTGCGCTGTTCAATAAGTACCACTGCTGACCTGTCTGAATATGATCAAACTTGGTCTGCAGCGTATGGATCGCGTTGGCATCCGGCAGAGCCATGCGTCAGTAGTGATCGAGCTCGGTTGATGAGTTGGCAGCGTGACGAGCATGTTCATGTTTTCGAAATGATGGGCCAATTAGCGCCTACCATTTATATGTAAATAGCCACCTGGACATGTAAACCAAGTTCCTTTTCTGAGTGATGCGGAGCTATGAATCGTGAGAGGCTCACCGTCATCGCGGGCCCGTGCCAGGAGATCGCAATAAATCCTCTCAAGGGCTAGCTTGTTGCAAGCTGTCAGTAGTAGCTTGCATGTCCGAGATTGGCTGTGCGTTGCCAGTGGCTCCCTGTCTTTGTCTTTGACTCGGATCAGTCCTGCTGAGTCCAGCTCTCGCTTGCCTACTACCCGACCGATGGCCACAGCAGTCTGTTCCACTTGCTGCAGAGGGAGTCGTCGAGTGATGATGTCGGTGGTGTCTCATCCATACTGTCTTTGGCAACCTGTGTCCTTCAAGTGGCCCGTCACTGTGTCCTAGTAGCCCATCTAAGTGATATTGTGAGCCAGATGGCGGCAAGCATCGAGTTGCAGGGCGTAGTCTGTGAGAGTGGGATGTAGCTATAGGCTAGTGGCTAAACTCGCGACTCCAGCAGTACGCGGCTCGATGTGTACGACGTCGACGAACATAGCTCACTTGTTCAACATTGGGTCTCACGGCTTTCATGGCCACCTCCTCATGCTCGCCCTCGTCCTCCGCTGTGACTATTCCAATACCCGGAAAATCCATTCTCAAGCGTCCGCCGCCAACACAGACCGGTATCCTTAATCGCATTAAAGGCTTCCTACCCACCCAGCCCCCCACATCAATCTCCGAAGACACCAGGAGACCGCTGAAGAGGGCACACTTCATCCTACCACACCTCGCGACCGTCTACCCGATATCAACTCTCCATCCACCATCGACGCCATCGCTCAGGGACGAAAAACGAGCCATAGAAGAAAAGGAGACAGAACGGCGCCAGCGCATCATAAGAGGGAACTCGATAGGTCCCAACGACATTGAAGAATGGTGGACCTTGGACAAGGTCGAGTCGTTTTACAGGGAATGTTGTACATCTAGAGAGGAGGAGCCAGATCCGGCTGTGTCTGCTGCGTTCAAGGTGTGTCTGCACGGAGCAAAGTCGCGTGTTCGCAGATTCATACTCTATGTCTAGCGGGCGTCCGCCACGAAACCTCGGTCGGTCGACCTGTCCGGCGTGCAGCTCACCCCTACCGCCGCAGCTATTCTCTCGGACGTGTTCAACATCGAATGGGGGCTTCGCAAGCTGACGCTCAGGGAGTGTGACTTGGACGACTCTGTTTGTCGACCCTGTTCCCTTTTTCCCTTCACTTGCTCACCTCCGGGTAGAAGTTGAAGCCGATCCTACACGCGCTTCTTATTCCTGGAACACTCGAGTATCTATCGGTTGCATCTAATCGTCGACTCAAGGCATCCGCGTTCAGGCTGATTGGGGCATATGCTTCGCAGGTGGGTCCCTTGCACATTTCACTTGATAGAGGGGCAGGTGCTAACTTCTAGGACGGTAGGCCAAGAATTTACAATTCCTAGATCTTTCATCGACCGTGTTGGACAAGAGGGCGGTCGACTACCTCGTTGTGTGTCTCACTACTGCTCCGGAACCCGGTATCGCTTCGCTCCGCCTGGATGACTGCTCCCTTCGCCCAACCGCGCTCGAAGCTCTCGGTAAGCACCCCCCCTTTGCCCCAAATCCAGTTCAATGTGACGTTTCCGTTTCAGCCCGCGTGGTCCGGACGTCGTCATTGCGAAACATATCCCTCAGACACAACAGGATAACAGCGACAGGCGGTGGTGCCGTCGCGCTTGCTCTCATGATCCGTGACTACCCAGATGTCGTATCAGGGCCTGGGACTGTTACACCTGGGAGCTCATCACCCACCACGTCACCCTCATCTTCTGTGTTTATGTCTCCACCCCCATCGCCTCTCCCGAACTCCGCTTGCCTTCCCCCACCGGCGCGTTCTGGAGCCATACCCCCACCTCCACGACACCCTTCGGCTCTTGGGCCCCAAATGACCTACACACCATACATTCCTCGATCGAGACGTGCCGCCGGCCCACACCCCCAGAACCCGCTCTCTGCTACTGGCCAGCCTGTTCCGATCATCACTTCAAATTCACACGGTGGTGTGACGACGCGACATCCGACGCCGGGTCTCGGAAGGACCGAGGGTGTGAGCGTGAATGGGGCATCGGGACGGTATGACAGTGGACCGAGCGCGGCATTATTGGACAAGGTGCGCGCGTTGGATACATTGCCGCGATTAGGTGCGCTTCGGACGCTCGACCTCAGAGGCAATGATCTTCGAGTAAGTCGACGCGTCGCGCATGTCGTGTGGACCACATGCTGATATGGGTTCTCGAAGAATGGGGTGACGTACCTCGCGCAGGTGCTGAAGCGAAACCGCACGCTGAAAGTGCTCAACTTGAGCGAGAATAAGTTGGATGTGCAGTGTCTCATGGCAATTGCTGAAGCTCTCGTGCGTTTCGTTTCATTCTCTGACCTGTCATTTGGCCGTGCTGAGCTCGAAGGTCAGAAATATAATCTGTGTTTAGAGACACTTGATCTCAGCCGGAACCCTTGTTCGGGACCTGCTCTGGAAGGCGTATGTTACTTCACTGGTTTTTCTTTCGTGTATCACTCGCCTCTGATATCTTCCTCTCCAGATTCAGTCGTTGCGTACGGCGTTTACGCTCAACACTGCCCTCAAACGCCTCTTTCTTTCCTCCACCCAGCTCACCTCTGCAGGTGCCATCGCTCTTGCCGAGTTTCTGCCGGAATCCAGTTCCCTCCTACACCTTGACCTGACCGTGAACAACATTGACCTCGCTGGCGTCATGGCGCTGGGTAAAGGCCTCAAAGCTAACCACGTCATGCGATGTCTCGATCTTAACATCCCGCCCGATAATGAAGAATTTGCAAAGATCTGTCGGGAGATTTTGAATACGTGTGTGAGGAATACGGAGGAAGCGGAGAGGGCGGCACGGGGCGGTGCCACTGGAATAGGTGGGGGTGGACATGGGCATGTGGAGGGACATCAAGAGACGCCGACGAGTGGGAAAGGCTTGGGGAAGGGGGTGTGGGGTTTGATCGAGGAGAGCGAGTTGGCCAGGTCGATTCGGATGGGGGATGGATTTCATACCAAGGTAGGGTACACCCTTTTCTCCCTTCTTCCTCTGACGGTGGGATCGGACGTGACGGGGCCGGATTTACTGATTTCATTGTTTTCCTCCTGCCAGACGGATCTACTCTCGCGAGCGGAGGCACTAGTTGCGCAGATCCAAGCCGAAATCGACGGGAGCGGCACTCTCCATACGAAGTTGGATCCTGCTGCCGCTAGCGCGAGTGCAGGTTCAGGGTCCGGATCGGAACAGGAACTCATCTACAAGGCCCACGAGATGGTTGAGGCTCTGACGGTTCAGATCCAATCGAGCGCAATGGCGGTGGACGAATCCAAGTTGGAGCACCTCCTTGATTTGTGTGATCGTCTCAATGGGGGGGTCGACACCCTTTCGTCACGCATCTCTCGTCGGTCGGTCTTACACGGCCTCGGGTTGAAGATCGACGGTCTGCATGGTACTGGCGCCGGCGCGGGGAAGGGTGTGAACGAGGAGACGACGGCGCACGATGACGAGGAGAGTGTGCTGTTGACGCCACGTGCAGACAAGGGTAAGGGGCGGGCAGAGCCTGAGCCAGAGGAACCTGAGAAAGTGTTGAGTCCCACATTCATGATCACTGAATCGGAAGACGAGGATGAAGACGGTCGCAGATGCTTGGATGTGGAGGAGGTCACTGTACAGGGGACGTCGCCTGTGGATAGGTATGTCCGCCCACGTCACGTCAAGGGGGGGCAGTGTTGATCCTAGCTTGGCTGACTCTGGGTGCTGACGTTTGTGTCTGTGTTTGATAGGTCAAAGAGCTGGGTTGAGGAAGAGGGTGAGATATTCCGCAAAGGGACGGTGTTACTAGGTCCTGAAGAGATGGAAGGGGAATACGCTGGCGAAGATCTTCGACGCGAGGTGCGTCACATCTCGTATTTCTCCGTCCCTGTCCCTGCCCTTGCTCCTGCTTTATCAATCTCTCGAACTCACCCTACCTTTCCCCTATCCCTCAGCTTCTCGAAGCAATGGTCGAACGCCCACCCCCGCGAGGCATCATCGACGACTTTGGGGTCGAGGCAGGGCCATTTGACGACATGCCCACCTCGCCTCCGCCTGGCACTGAGGATCAACCACAGGCCAAAGGTCCGCCATCCAGCCCTACCACACTACGTGCATACGTCTCATCGCGCACGCGGTCGCCAAACACAAGTGGTGCATCGGACATGGGGCAGCCTTTATCGCCGATGGTATTATCTCCGTTGCATCCGCCATCGCTTTCGCCATCGTCATCACTATCGCCGTCGCATTCCCCGATCTCGCCTTCGTCGCCACGTGGATATGGGAGTTCGGGTAGGTCGTTTCCGCTCCTGAAGGGTCCGACGTAAAGACTGCTGTGTGCTATGGTGCTGGACTGGCGATGGGGGCCGGATGGGGAACACATTGCCGCTGGCATTTACCCCTCATGATCTGCCCTTTGACTGTTCTGGGTAGTAGTGCCACTACGTCGGTTATGCCATGGACCCAAGTTGGGACGAACTACTACTCTTCGGATTAGTATTACGGAGCAAGCGTCTCGCACGTCGTGTGCTCACTTCATCATGCAAAATAGTATTCGGGACGAACGGTCGTCGTATTTAATTCAAATGACTTATCTGCTGGAAGACTGTTGTTGTGTCTGTCTGGGCCGTATCGGAGACGTTTGAGGTTGGGATGGTACTGCTCACGCCATTGTAAACGGGCCATATGGACCCTAAAAAAACTCGCTGAAATCACGGACAACAGGCTCGTCCTTCGCGAAGCTGGAGGAGCATGTGCAGCCTTGAGTGGGGTGCCACAACATGTTTTGCGTGTGATCTGCAGCTGCTCCCACCTCTTCGATCGTCACCGCGTCACACCCGAGCTCATCATGACCTTGTAACCCCCCACCGACCGCTCCCTGGCTCCGATAACGGGAAGTTTGCAGTGCAGTCGTCATGTAGCAGAAACGACAACTGTAGACTTTGATACTTGCAGATTCACCAGTGCCCGGGAGCTCAGTCCGTGTGGTGCGCAAGTCAGACACAAAACATAGGCATGAAGTTGGATGTTCCAACCAGAGCTAACTGTTGCCTTCATCAGAAGCGAGCCAGCCTGGACGCACCCGATATTATTTGGCCAACCTCTGCACCCAAACGACCGTTCCGGACGCGCTGTTCGAAGTCTACAAAACTTCCCTTCCCCCACTTGCTCTTGTGTGGCAGGTCACGTCGAGCTCACCCAGAAACATGGCGGGCCCGCCTTCTGGGAGTCGATTATTCATGTGAACGTGATCAAGAAGCTCGTGGGTGGTTCACTTCTTTTCCCGGAGGTGCAGCACATCGTCGGTTTCTGTAGACATCTGCAGCATCTGATCTACCCGATTACAATACGTCGCCTGTGGGCTCGCCATCAAATTGCTAGATTCACAGCAGGCTGACGTCAGGTTTGTGGGCATAACTATGGCAGTCCGTTACTCGGCTAGGGATCCATAATTCACAACTATTTTTGACTGGCACCTTTCCCGGAGCCTGCCATCAATGGTACAGCCTTGGAAGTCAGGGAGTATGTGTCAGTGAAACCGACGAGCTTCAAACTAATCAATGTATACTTTCCCATGGGGACTGTAATGGGGAACAGCGTCTTTTGTGCACTATCTGGGTGTACAAGCGATCAACATGAATCAAAAGGGAGCGACATGATTACAACCGCAGTTGCCACGTGACTTGCAGAACTCAATCGGCTTGGGATGGAAATATCAAATCTCCGACATGGTAAGTCGTAGCTCGCGAGTGCAATCCATTCCTCGTGCTGTCAGGGTGCTCCCTCGGCTTCTACAATCTATATAATATGCATCAGACATATTGCTGCTCGAACTTTCCACGCCAGTGGGGGGTTCACGGCCTCAACAAGTCTCCCACTACACTTTAATGGTCTTGCATATGTTCTACTGGTGCTGACCTGTTTCATCTTCGGCTAGTGTTTGCGTATCGCCCCATTTCGAGTACTCGCCCTGTGCGCCGTTCGCTGCGCCATCCATCAGGTATTTTACTTCACCGATTCAAACGTTATATCTATTTTTCTGGTACCGCGTTCCATTCTTAGTATTTCTTGACCTCTCCTGGCTCTGCATCCTGACTCAACGTGTTCGTACCCTCGACGTGATGCTTCATGTTGCTTGTAGGACGTCACTATTCGTTGTTGATCTCACCTTGCACGGTAGTTCTGTTGTCCGGTACGCTCCTACCCCCGGTGTTTGCCTTGTCACTATGCTCCAACGTTCTGAGGCGCTACACGGGTTCTTTCGGGTCCTCGCTACCCTCTGTCCAGGATACTCTGATCTGTTAGTAACGACTTTTACCATTTAAATATGCTCCCTGCCAACGAAGAAATAGCATACATGCTCAGCTGTACAGAACATAAATGTAGTCTTTGACGCTACGTATAATCCTGATCATATTGCCATCACCTCTCGCAACCGTGCCTCTTCAACACGAGGTACGAAGTTGAGCTCGAAGTGTGGTAAATGGGCCACGACATGCTCCGTGTCTGGTGTAGTGTCGATCAGGG
>JBBPMH010000956.1:0-13452 GCA_038090235.1 Pulveroboletus ravenelii
CAAGGCTCGACAAAGTGATGCACTTTTTACGCTCGTTGAATCATTCGTGGATGTGATGCGGACAAGCCTTGGACCTGGATACCCCGGTCTTGTGCCATATGTATTTAACGGACACCGATACAAGTACATTATTCAATCGTCGGTGCGAAGGAGATACAATGCCCACTAGTGTGACCATAACAGATCGTAGAGTTGCTTGTATGCAGCGGATACATCGTTCGCAACTTCACAGGTGGTCTAACGCATTCCACTGCGATTATCTGCGAGGGCGCAGATCCGTGAACATATCGAGACTCGAGGGCGAGGAGCCTAAAAAGGAAACAAACTTCAAGGCTGTCTGTCGACAGTAGAACCTGAAATAAGTTACTCTGACTGTGGTTGTATACCTCGATCCGTCGGGGTTCATAGGACAGTGATCTAAGTGAATTTTCCGTATCCGGTAGCCAAAGTACATGTGGCTAGGTTGCAGTTGTGAATGGTTCGTCCAGCGAGCTCGGATCTAGTAGACATACGAAGTGATCGCAGGGTGCAATGAATATCGCCGTCGCGGCTGTGAAAGGCGCAGGTGGGATGCCAGTTGGTAACACCAGCGTGGTCACTGCTCGGCGAGAACTTGAGCACTTGACCCCGAGTCCGACCAGAGATTTCCGTGACTCAAGCGCTCACGAATTGGACAGTGCATGAATGACCTTCGGCCGCCTGAGGACTTTCACATGAGTCTTTGTACATTTGTGTTGCGATAAATCGAGCTCACTATCCACCTGCGGGAATCACTTGATGCCACGATGATGGACTCATTCACCTCCCACCTCGTGCTCTGTTTCCATGTCCCATTGCCGAACTGCCTCATCTGCACCACCTATTGATGGGACAGTTTGGTCTTGAATGCCAGTTCGACCCCGACCAGCAGATTTCATGGCCCACAAATATATCGGAAAGCTGCTCACCCGTTGTAATGTTCCACATGATGACCCGTTTCGATAATCTGTACATGAATCTTGGCACGCATGTACGATAAATCGAGCACACCATCCACCAGTGGGAATCACTTGATACGACGATAGCTTCGATGGTACTCACTGCAGAATATTTCACCAGGGCCGCATCAGTATCAGTCACTCCCGTCCTACACTCTTATCCAACGGTCGGTGCCATCCAATTATTAGACTTCCACGTCGCGCGGTGAGAGGGCAAGATGCTCCAGGGTCCAGTCCCCAGACTGCAGTAAGCGATACTCGGTTCGTGGTGATGGACGTCCACTTCATACTGCGAGCATTCGACTACTTATTTTGTGCACGAGCTTCTTGGGTAGCAAAGCCCGGGGTCTGACAAATGAACGAGCGATTAAAGCGACGTGGTGACAGGCTGATGGTTGTGTGAGAAGGTGGGTTGATCGGCAATGTAGGAACGGCGGCAGAGAATATCAAGTTAAGGACGAGCTGAACGATCATCTTGTTTGACCTACGTTTTGTGTCTTGGTACATCACGGCATTTCAGGCCAAAGTTGGCGCTGGCGCGTGATCATCGTGGGCCACGTTGCAGTCGTCGCTCGCCCCTAGCTAGACGCTGGGCGTCGAGGTCCGACTACCCAGCGTTCTTTCCTCATCTCGTCCCTCACAAACACTCACACAATGTCTTCCGACTCTAACAACGTATGTCCACGGTCGGTCAGTGGGATGTCTCCTTAGACAGTACTATTGCAGGGGGAAGATCTAAAAGAGGTCGAGATCGACCAACGAGCGCTGGTCAATATACTCTCTCGCTACCCTGGCGCATTCGATAGTACGTTCTCTTCCGAGTACTGGTGTTCGAGCTTCGCTGACTTGCCGTGCAAGTACTCCGGGAACTCATCCAAAATGCAGATGATGCCGATGCGACCAACTCTGAGGTGCACTTTTTGACCGAAGAAGCCCAGGAGTCTCAGAGTACATCCATACCGGACCTCAACACAATCAAGGTGAGTCCCCGATAATTTGGCCAGGACTCGTTTCATGCTTTGCCTCGTAATAGGTATGCAAGTGGATCATCAAGAACGATGGTGGGGGTTTCACAGAGATGGACTGGGAGAGGCTTGGCAAAATAGGTATGTTGGTTGATTCACTTCTATGCGGATAGAGTCTAATGTGTGGTGTGGTGTGGGTCAGCTTATGGTAACGACAATTCGTCGAAAGTCGGTGCATTCGGCGTTGGTGAGTATGGTTTAGTTGTCCAGTGATTCTGGAAGGCTGATCGTTATGCCAGGATTTTATAGTGTTTTGAGCAAATCAGATCGGCCCCTGGTAACATCCAATGGTGATGATGTTTTCTATATCGTGGCAGTATTCGTTGACGCACTTGTTCAGGTAAATCACTTCAATTCGATAGGGGAAAGGATGGGAAGGTTTGTAGTGGTATTTTTAGTGAATAGGTGCTAACAACGAAAGATTAGCTGCGGAAGCGTCCTGGTACTTGTGAGATGGATTCGTGGACCTCGGTTGAGCTCAAACTGCGGGATGAAGAACCACTACCTGCACTCGCCGATCTCACAAGATTCTTGGTTTCTTCCGTAGCTTTCTTGGCGAACATTAAGTCTATCTCGGTTCATCTTGACAGCCAACGTGTCCTGCACATACAGAAGGAAACGCAATCAACAGATGTGATAGATATTCCCCCACACTTGAAGTCGACGACCCCGTCGAAATCTCTGACAGTGGAATCCATAAAGCGCATCGGTAAGATGACGTTTGTCACTCCTGGACACCTCTGACCTTCTGTAGTACAAAGGATTGTGGTCGACGCCAAGGAGTGTGTATTCGCCTCGAGTTTGACGTCATCGACCGATGTCGATCCTGATACCTTAAATGAGCGCCCCGAGCGTTCTGGAGATCGGCCAGCGCATACCTCTCGAAGAGTCGATGCTATTCTGGAGGACAACGCTATCACCCATGACTTGTACACGGCATCGACCCGCGTTAATCTAGATGAACACTCGGAGATGAAGAAAGGAGTCGAATCGGTCATGAAAACGCTTCCTTCTTCTTTCACGTGCAAAGTTGTCTATGTAGGTTCCGTTCATGCTAGCCGTTCTTCATCGTTGACCACTATCGTTCTAGTTTAACTCCGAACAATCCTTGAAAGACATCGACAATTCTCAGTCGCTCAAGGCACAAAAGCTTGCCTGCCTTTTCTGTGGCTCACAGGGCATTTTCCCTGGGGATAACAGGTACGTGGTTCAGTTCATTGTTTGACATCCATTGACATCCCGCTACTGGGGATGATCAGCGGTCGGCTGTTCATCGTAAGTGTTTTGTTGCCAACAATCAACGTGACTCGACACATCGGATTCAGGGTCAGAGTACTAACCAAACAACGGGGATCGGGGCGCACATTGCTGCGCACTTTCTTCCCACTATGGAACGTGGGGCAATTGATTTGGCGTAAGCACATTATATCTGGACACTTGTTAGTACTGGCTGACTAGTTGAACAGGAACGGGCACGTGAAGGGTGTGTATACAGGCAGTTCACACCTTTCGAGTCTCTCGTCTGATATTGTCGATAGCTTGGAACAAGGAAGTCCTTCACGTCGGTGGTTTTCTGGCACGTGTAATATACGAGCAAGAAATGAATGCTGCTGAATCCAACGGGGATCTTACAACGCAACAGGGTTTGTCCACGATGGCGCGTTTCGCTTTTGGCCCCACAGTACCGCATGGCGGGGTGTCACCAATCCTGCAAAAGGCTTTCTTCTCCTGTTGCCACGATCTAAAGCCACCGCTTCCGGTAGTGTCTGACATCGGGATTTCATGTGCGTCGGATCAGCAGTTCCGCCAAAGCAACAAAGAGCTGTCATTCCTCAAGAACTATCAGGTATTCCACGAGGATGTCGAACTACGACAACGCTCCCAGATCATCGACCGATACAAAATTCCGCTGTTCAAATTTGGGGACATCATAAAGGAATTTGAATCTGGAGTCACGGAGGAAGCGATGAAGGCATTCTTTGCTTGGTGGGAAACTGCTAGAAAAAATTCACCTACGCCTGCCTCCCGAGCTGCGCAAGAACAATTCCGCCGCGAATTTGCCTCCCGAAGTGTCCTAGTCTCGAAGCAAGGACACGCGATTAAATTCGGGAACATCAAATACTTTACATTCTTTGCATTACCTAATGACCTTTCTCCTCTTGACACCATCTTTATCGACAACACATCAGGTGTACCTACCAGGGCTGCCGTCGAGTCTTTCGGTTGGACTCAACTCTCGGCGCTTCACTGGCTCGAATATGCATGCCGTCAAGCACAAGCACAGCGACCTTCCCCAGTTGAGGATTCCGGTCGGGACTCAGACATGGGCTACCGCATCTTGCGTGTCCTTGTTCAATTCGCACTAATGAAAGACCTGCCTCAGCAACAGTGGGACAAGGCCGCCGACCTAATGAAGGATCTAGAATGCGTGCCCACCAATATGGGATTGAAGAGGCCGAGCGAATCATACTTTGACGAGGCTGCTGTCTGTAAGGGCCTTCCGGTCGCAAGAGAGACCGAATTCCTGAGTATCCCACCTTTCGAGTATCGATTCGTGGATATGGATCTTGTACAGAAAGTGTTGTCCCGCATTCGCGTGCATAGCATCATGGACTGGAAGGATATGGTGAGAAGGTACGTCAAACTTGTACAGGCCATTCCAGTTTCGCTCTGACAGATTCTACAGGTTGGAGGAGGGCGCTTCAGAGGACTCCAATTATCGCCTTCTACGATATCTGACAACCATTCATGGCGGAAGGTTGACAGACCGGCAGACCAGCGACCTAAAGTTGGCGAATTTGCTTATCAATGATTTGAAGTCGATGCAGACCAACGACTTGAAAGAGAAGAAAATCTTTCATTCAGAGAATCACGGCCAGACATCCGCGACTGACTTACTTCTACCCAACGAGGATGTGCGCAAGCTTGGACTTCCGATTCTTGCACTACGACAGAATGGCTTAACCTTTCTACAAACTGAGGTCGACTCGTCTCGCTCGTTTATCGTGGAGACGTTCATCATTGAGACTCTGGGCATCCAGAGATACCCTAGCCTCGAGAAGATAATTAAGCAAGCCGCTTCGGACAGACCCGAGATTCGTGGCCCTGCCCTTCAACATCTCTTGTCGAATCTGGATGACCGCTACAACGCTTACCAACCCAAAGACTTCGTTGAATATGCTTTTATCCCAGCGAAAGACGGGTCCCTTGCTCGTTCGAATGAGGTAACGCGACGTGTAAATCTTCGGCGTGTGAAGTCGCTAATATATCCACATCTAAAGGTGTTTGCATTGTCCATATGGGGGAATCTAGGATTTAAGCAAGCTTCGGAGGACTTGTATCGCGATCTCTCAAGATTAGGCGTCAAGGAGAATCCTTCCCCTGACACGATCGTTGAAGCTTTCAAGGCCCCGGAACGCAGACCATCAGACACGAGTACTGCCGCTGAATTGTTTGAGCACTTACATCTCCACGGCAGTACGTCTTTATTTCGTGTGAGATGATTAAACATGGTATTGATTATGATCACCAAGACCTTCCCATTACGAAGCTGCAAGAATTGTCGACAGTCTCTTTCATACCTGTGGAGACCCCAGTCCTCTCACCATCCGAGCCGTCATCTATTCAGCACGTCTCTCCGAAAGACTGCTTCATCGAATCAGATGACACGAAGGATCCCTTTCGTCGCGTCTTTCCATTTGTTAATTTCGGTTCAAATGGGAATAGTTTCCTCGAATCTTGTGGTGTTAAGAAGTTGCCCAACGCGTCAGACATGGTCCGCAAGATACTGCAGGACCCTAAGAGATATCGGGAAGCCCTCGGGGGTACACTGTGAGTCGGTGGTTGGCAAGATGTAGGATGTCTCATGTTCCCTTAGTTATCTCGAGGACCTGCATACCATCGCTTCACAACTCGACACGATATCTGAGGAGGACAGGCAGGCCATGAAGAAAGCTTCAATGTTCCCTGCTGAGCTGAGCGGCGAGGCCACGAAAGAACTATCACCTGCAGAGCATGTACTCATAAATGACTGGGAAAGTCGCGACTTCGGTGGCGGTGTCCCCGTTGCCCCCAAAGACGATGTCCTTGAAAGTAAGTGTATTAATTTCGGTGTTTGTTACCAGTTCACTTATCTTCGTCGCAGAAATGTACCTCGAAATGGGATCAGTTTTTCTGGGGACATATGTGCAACATGATATCACCATTGGCCCCAAGGCCGATGGTGACCCACCACTCGACCATGATCAAGTCATTCTGCGCATCAAATGTTTCATGAAGAAACGAGACGAGAGTAGGAAGGCGGATGTTTCATTCTATCGAGAGTCAACGAACAAGTTTTGTGTGAAGACCTGCAAAAGCATCAAACTGAAGAAAACATTCGCACCACCATTTGGGATCGGCGCTAACGGCGTGCTTGCGGCAACTGTTGACAATAAGCCCATCGATATGAAGGCGGGTGTCAAATTTGACGAAGATGACGGGTTGTATACCCTCTGGGTGGTCAGTGACCCGAAAGGCCTACACAATGAGTACGTTCTTTCCCTCTGTCATTGTGCATACTAACTTGCGCAAAGCATTGCAGTGGCGCTCTGCCATGTCTTACTTAAAAGTTACGGGCCTAACGACGTGTTGCTCCTGGCCTCGTTATTCGAGGAGAGTGTCAAGAACCTTGAAAAATACTATGGAATAAAGCTCGAGAAGACGGATCCACCTGTTGCAAAAGGTAACATTATTAACACTACAATGCGTCGACCTAATTGCGGTCTGGCCCTGACAGAGAAGCCCGACGAAAAGCCCAAGAACAAGCTTGACGCCCTTTCGTTGCGTCCACTTCTGGCGAAGCTGGAAGCAGGGCGGCATTGGAGACCTGCCACTAAGCGGATCATATGCCCAGATGAAGGTAATAATACCCTTACCTATTGTCTAATGAATCATTGACGTTTCTGCTGATAGATGTTCAAAGAGTCATTGATGTATTTAACAAACCCAAACCGGAGCTGAATGGCACGACTCCCGATTTTAGTGGACCCTCTCAATCACCCAATAGTCCCAAGATGCAAAACCACAAATGCAAACAGATCTCGACTGCGCTGTTAACAGAGAAAGGTGGGTCGCTAACTTGTCCTTTAGGCCTTGGTTGATGACTAACATCCCAACCTAGAGGACCTGGGAGACGCAGACACAGGAATTAGGTTCTTTGTGGCATGTGAGTATCTTTGGGACTGTTCCATCCGACTGTTTAGACTAACTTGAACAGGGACCAGTGCGAATGGGCTGCCATTGGAGGATAAACTCGGAGAGAAAATAAAGGAATTTGCAAAGCTTGTCTCAGACTTGGTTGGCGTGTTTGGCGCAAGGGACCCCTCTGCAGCTTGCTGCATTTTCTGGGCAGACAAACCTGTGATGGCCTTCAACCGGAGCCAAAGATGTATCTATCTGAATCTGGCACATTACCACAAACCTGGTGAGTCGTTTTCTTTGCTATGCTCCGAGCTGTAGGTTGGATATAGCATACACAGATGGTGACGACGATAGAGTGATTAAAGATTGGTATGTGTCGACCCAAACGTTTACACGTGGACTATTATCTATCTCGATCGAACAGGTACCTCATTATGGCTCATCAAATTGCGCACAATGCGACAATGGATCATGACGAGTATCATGGATCACTCTCCACAAGGCTTGCCATCACTTACTTTCCTGTCCTGCGTGACTACCTTGATGAGATATCAACAGCGAAAACTGCCGCGGGGGAATCGGTGGAAATAAAATAGAAATGTTCCACTGTATGTGTACCTCGTCATTGGCAAATATTGGGTGAAAGTTGGATCCCAGCCTCGTTCCGTTAGCTCTCTACTTGCGCGAGTGATAGTGGACGAGTTGACATGCCCAAAGTGGTCAGATTTTGGTTCCTGTGATTGGCAGTGTCCTCGACTCAATGGCTCCCGTGTCACGTTATCAGGAGTCCTGATAACGTGACACTGCCTTGACTTTGATATGATTGCACCGCAAGCCTCTCGCGAGTACTGACGGCTTGACAGCTCTAAGCGACCTCAGGCCTCAGGATGGGCTCCGCCCGTTTCCTTTGCCCTGAAATACCCTTTTTTCTGCTGGTCTTTGTCCAATCACATCACTCGAATAGCTGGTGTTAGAATCGTCCAGCGATACATAATGTTACGCGGCTGCTCTTTAGATATGATGCAATACTAACAGCCAAAACATCTACAAAGTCTGAGCTACTAAGCTATATAAAATAACAAAACTCGTCAACGTTAGCTCGCCTAGTAGAGTCGCGTTGGTGGCCGCGCCCCTGGCGGCCCGAGGGCGGAAGTGCCGTGCCTGCACCTGGCCGGGATATCCATACAAATTCTGAGTGAGCTCGGCGTGAGGAAAGCTATCGGTTGGAACGACCACCGCCCGTAACGCGCAGAATACTGACGACATGAATGTAGAAACTATCACACTGGACGATCTCGGTCGGCCCTCGGTCGTCGGTGGGCTTGAAGCGGCGGTCATCTAGGACCAGATCAACAGAAGCGATTGACCTTGAAAGCCGAGCCGGAAGCCAAACGACGCCAACCAGCCTAGTACCTACCATCCTCTCTCCCACCTCCGATTCATTCTCACCTTGTTAGCTGCGATTATTCGAGTCTTGTAACAGCCGGTTTCAAAAAATGAGCTCCGTTCCCTGGCTGGCACGAACCTGGTGCCACCCTACAGCTGGCTGGGCATGCCCTATTTGTAAATTGGCAATCCTGGGACTCCAGCCACTTGTAGTGGGAAGTAGTGGCCTACTTTTGGTAACGCTTGGAGCCACGCCAGGATCAGAGATTGTAAAAATGACAGTAGTAAAAATTGTAGTCAGTCGATGGGTATTCGTTCCAGCCGATGAACCATGATCGACTCTCGACTTGGGCAATACGACGTCGAAGATCACGAGGTAGTGACAGAGGTCTCAGCATT
The DNA here is from genome assembly GCA_038090235.1 of Pulveroboletus ravenelii. NCBI lineage: Eukaryota > Fungi > Basidiomycota > Agaricomycetes > Boletales > Boletaceae > Pulveroboletus > Pulveroboletus ravenelii. The sequence continues at coordinate 8,969 of JBBPMH010000956.1, forward strand.
TTCAGTTGTCGGATGAAGTCTGCTCCTGGTTAACGTCGAACAGCAAGAGGACCGGGGTTCCAGGTGCACTTCGAGTGAGAGAGCGACATAAGTAGAAGAGGATTATTTCGAATGTTCTGGGTAACCAGGCTAACTCAGGGAACAACAGGTAAGCGGTGTTCGGCTGAGTGGCCAAATCTTCTCCATATGGATACTTGCCTCATGTTGTCAGCGCTCGGCCGCTCATTTTGTACGAGAGGCGGTCCAGCCTCGTGCACAGGCTTCTTGAGGGGCGTGGCTGCAGGGTCCAGTGAATGAAGTGCACCATCAAAAAGGTGCAAACTGACGACCGTGCAGGAAGCCGTATCTACCAATAATGCGGGAGCGGTCGCAGCACCTAGGTCTGTCTGAGGCTGGCGGGACGAGAATTGTTTTATTTGTGCTCTGTTTGTCTTGATTGTCCTATCAATATCACGGCATCCCAGGCTAAAGTTGGTGCTGGCGTGTGATCGTTATGGACCAACAACGTTGTATTCATTCCCCCCCGCGCCTAAGGGCGCTAGGCGTCGAGGGCACCACCTACCGCTTTCTCCCTCAGAACCGCTCACGAAATGTCTTGCCACCCTGACGATGTATGTTTCTGCCAGCCAGTGGGACGTCTTCTTAGACAGTACTATTCAGGTGGAAGACCTACAAGAGGTCGAGATCGACCAGCGAGCGCTCGTCAATATACTCTCGCGCTACCCTGGCGCATTCGATAGTACGTTCTCCCCGAGTACTGGCTCCCTTCGCTGATTTGCCGCCCAAGTACTCCGAGAACTCATCCAAAATGCTGACGATGCTGAGGCGTCCCGCGTTGAAGTGCACTTTTTGACTGCGGAGGCACAGGAATCCCAAAGTGCGTCCATATCGGACCTCAACACAGTCAAGGTGAGTCTCTGCTTATTCCGTCAGGGCACTGTTCACGCTTGACCTCATGATAGGTACGGAAGTGGATGATCAAGAACGACGGTGGAGGGTTTGAGAAGAAGGACTGGGAGAGGCTTGGCAAAATAGGTGTGTTAGTCCACCTTTATGCGGGTGGAGTCTGATGTGTGGTATGGTGTGGACCAGCTTCTGGTAATGACAACTCGTCGAAAGTCGGTGCATTCGGTGTTGGTGAGTGTGGTTTGGCCGCCCAGTGATTCTGGAATACTGATCGCTATGCCAGGATTTTATAGTGTTCTGAGTAAATCAGATCAACCACTGGTAGTCTCCAATGGTAATGATGTTTTCTGTATCGTGACAATATTCATTGACGGGCTTGTTCAGGTAAATCACTTCAATTCGAGAGGGGGAAGGATGGGAAGGTTTGTGGTAGTATTCTCTATGGATGCATACTGACGACAAAAAATCAGCTGCGCAAGCGTTTTATCAGTTGTAGCACGGACTTGTGGACATCGGTTGAGCTCGAACTGCGGGATGAAGAGCAACTACCTATCCTTGCCGATCTTACAAAATTCCTGGTTTCTTCTGTGGCTTTCCTGGCGAACATTAAGGCTATCTCGGTTCATCTTGACCAGCAATGTCTGCTGCGTATACGAAAGGAAGTGCAATCAGTGGATGCGATGGAGATTCCCTCACACCTGAAACCAACCACCCCATTGGAATCTCTGACGGTGGAATCCATACAGCGTATTGGTAAGATGAGGTTAGTCGCTTCTGGACAATTCTGACCTTAAATAGTGCAAAGAATTGTGATCGATGCCGAGGAATGTGTATTCATACTGAATCCAATGTCAGTATCGCCCGATATTGACCCTGACGCATTGGTCGAACGTCACGGCCGTTCTGAACGTCGCTCAATGCGCATCTCTCGAAACGTGGATGCTATAAAGGAGGATAACGCCATCACGCACAACCTGTATAAGGCAATAACCCGCGTTAACCTGGATGAACACTCAGAGATGAAGAAAGGAGTCGAGTCGATCATGAAATCGCTTCCAAGGAGTTTTGAGTGCAAGGCTGTTTATGTAGGCACTCCTCATGCCAGTGGTTCTTCACCATTGACCACCATCATTCTAGTTTAACTGCGAACAATCCTTGGCCGGCGCCGAGAATTCTCAGTCACGCAAGGCACAAAAACTTGCCTGCCTTTTCTGTGGCTCACACGGCATTTTCCCTGGGGATGACAGGCACGTGGTTCGATTCCTTGTTTGGCATACATTGACATCCTACTACTGTGGGTGAACAGTGGTCGACTGTTCATTGTGAGTACTTTATTTCCAAAGGTGGACATGACTCTACATATTGGACTCAGGGTCAGAGCACCAATCAAACAACGGGGATCGGGGTGCATATTTCTGCGCACTTCCTGCCCACTATGGAACGTGGGGCGATTGACTTGGCGTAAGCACGTGTGGTGCGGATACTTGTTAATACCGACTGACTGGTTGAACAGGAATGGCCACGTGAAAGGTGTGTATATAGGCAGTCAACACCTTTCGAGTCCTTCCTGATATCGTCAATAGCCTGGAACAAGGAGGTCCTCCATGTTGGTGGTTTTTTGTCACGGATAATCTACGAGGAAGATATGCATATTGCTGCCAAGGCCAAGCGTGACCGTGCACAGGAATTGGGTTTGTGCACGATGGACCGTTTCGCGTTTGGCACTACTGTACCACATAGTGGTGTGTCACAAATTCTACAGCAGGCTTTCTTCTCTTGCTGCCGCGAGCCGAGGTCGCCATTTCCTGTTGTGTCTGACGTTGGAATCTCGTGTTTGTCGATTTCGGATTTCCGGAAGGCCAAGAATATGTTATTTCTCGAGAAGTACCGGATCCTTCACGAGGAGATCGAGTCAGGCCAACGCTCCGAGATCATCAACCGATACAAAATTCCACAATTCACACTAGGAGACATCGTACGGGAGTTTGAATGTGGAGTCACGGAATACACGATGGGAGCGTTCTTTACGTGGTGGGAAGACACCAACTTGCGTTTGTCCTACTCTTCGATGAATTCGATGAATGGGAACTGGATGAATGTGCGAAAAAACTTCTGCCAAGAATTTGCCACCCGGAGTGTTTTGCGATCAAATCGCGGAGCCAAGATTGAATTCAAGAACATCAAACACTATACATTTTTCCCATTGCCTGACGACCTTTCGCCCCCGGACACCATTCATGTTGATCCTACTTGGGGTGTATCTAGCAGGACTACCGTCGAGTGTTTCGGTTGGACTCAACTCCCGCTCCTTCATTGGCTGAAATATGCCTGTTCCCAAGCGCAACAGCCTGCTTTAGGTCTGGATTCCGGCCGGGACTCGGATGCCGGCTACCGTGTCTTGCGTACTCTTGTTCAATTCGCACTAGTGGACCACCTATCTCAACACCAGTGGGATCAGGCTGCCGAGCTGATGAAGAACCTGAAATGCATACCCACTAATACGGGGCGGGAGGTACCGGCCAATTCGTACTTCGAGGAGTATGCTGTCTGCGGGGGCCTTCCGATTGTGAAGGAAGCCGAATTCTTGAATATTCAGCCGACTCTTGTTCCATTTGCGGGAACTTTCGAGTACAGGTCTGTGGACCCGCGACATATACGGGAGGTGTTGATTGCCATTCGTATACGTGCCAGGATGGATTGGGGGGAAATGATTGAAAAGTACGTTGAATTGGTACAGGCTCCCGTTGTTCCGCGTTGATAGATTTCGCAGGTTAGAAACTGTCGCCTCAGCGGACTCTAATTCTCGCCTTCTACATCTGACGGTTATTTTCGGAGGCAGAGGGATGTTGATGGTCCAGCAGGTCAATGATTTGACAGGGAGGAGAATTTTCTATTCGGAGAAACACGGTCATGCATCCGCGCCCGAGCTACTTTTACCCAGCGAAGAGGTGCGCAATCTCGGACTCCCGGTTCTTGCATTGCCACAGAATGGCATGGCTTCTCTGCAAAGTGCTGCAGACAGATTTGGCTCTTTCCCAGTGGAAGCACTCATCGAATTCCTGGGTATGAAGAGATATCCGCCCCTTGGCAAGATAATTGCGCAAGCCGCCTCGGACAATGTGGACATTCAACGCTCCGCGCGTCATTACCTCTTGACGAACCTCGAGAAGCATTACAAAGCTTACAAGTCCGACGACTTTTCTGACGTTGCCTTTATCCCAACGAAAAGCGGGTCACTCGCCCGTCCGAACGAGGTAATGCCATGCGTTGATTTCTGACGCGCTCGGTCGCTCACATGTCTCTACAGGTGTTTGCATCACCTGTGTGGGGGGAGCTAGGCTTCAAGCAAGTCTCGGACGATTTGCGTCGCGACTATTCGAGGTTAGGTGTCAAGGAAGGTCCGTCTGTCGATACGATTATCAAGCATTTCAAGAACCCAAGACACACACTGCCGGACATCAATACCGCCACCATCTGGTTCAAGCACCTATTCGTTCACGGAGGTGGGTCTACATCTTATGTGCTTAAACGATCTCAACCGTGGTCATAAAGAGCTTCCCATTCCGAAGTTGCGCGAA
>JBBPMH010000957.1:0-13447 GCA_038090235.1 Pulveroboletus ravenelii
CGAATGTGGATAAGAGAAATATGTATCTGGTGGATATGATCCTCCTTACCGCTTATTTGGTGGTGTTGTACGGAAAGCCGGACACGCATGCTCTCCTCAGCGGCCCGGAGTGCTTCGAACACGGTCTACTTTTTTAGGAGTAGTCAAATGACTTCGTTGGGTTTCTCTCTCCTATTTGCTCCATGTTCAGTTCCCTGTGAAAATTTACCTGATACTGGGATTCATCATGCACAAATTAATGCAAGATGTCTTTTGCCAACTCTGTCAATACTATTCATCCAATTATGTACCTGGTCAGTGAGATCATGAATGATCGTCGACGTTTTTGAGACGTAGTATTGTGTTCCGCCGGAGTTTAAACCGCTCATCCAATACCACTTAGTTCAATAGGGCTACAAACCGTACACAAGGGGATACGCAAATAGGCTGTGGAGTTCGACTGAAGCTACGGTCTGTTCTATCGAGCGCGCCGCAAGGAGTCGACAGATGTTTGCGAGCCAACATCAGCGCCAGCTGTTTCGCCGCTGTGGTCGATGATAATCTCGCCTATTAACGAAGTGGCGAGTTGATTGACTCTGCCGTTGCATCGGTGTCCTTGATACTCCAAGCCAAGGTTCATCATAGAAAACATTCCGTGTGCAGAACCCGTATCAACGATGCAACAAAGTAGCATTTCCGCCGAGGCGCACTTCGCCGACGTGGAGTCTCAGGTGTCACGCTATGATCCCTCACCCTGGTTTGGGGCCGAGTTTTCCTGCGTATGGGAAACGAATGAGAAGACTCACCGCCCATTGGCTTCCAAGGAGGTTGAGAAGTTGACCACTATGGGACATTGAGACAAAGTGCTGACTGCTGAAACACGCAGGAGTGGCTTATGTAATAATATTTTTCCGATGTTGGATGTTGGATGTATCTTCACGACACCCACGATGTCGGACACGTACACCTCAACTCTGGAGCCATTGCTTACTTTCTTGGCCTACTCACTCTCTAGAATTGAGTCGACGTTTTACAAAATTCCTGGTTCAACTGTTGTCGCACGATACGTCAAGTCTTCGCACCAAAACGATCCTGGACGGACCATATTAGAATTGATCCTTATTGCCTTCGCCATCCGCACGCTACTGCAGTCACGAACACAAGGGGACAAGCAGGGAAAACACTTCATACAATTTTCTGAAAAGGTTTGTTCTCCAAGTGCAGTTGTCATGTCTTATTGATCACGGGTTCAGGAAATCAACGAACTCGTAGATGAGTGGACGCCTGACAGCCTTGCTCCACCGTTGAATGAGTGGGAGCAACGAGACCTGAGCTCCATTCCCATTGTTACTGGCCCCATTGGACCCAAACCCAAGCTGTTATCCAACGGCAAGTCAGTTATCAACCTAGCCAGCTTCAACTTCGCCGGGCTCGCAGGTAATGAACAAATCAAAGAAACAGCCATCGAAACTCTGCGCAAATATGGTGTTGGAAGCTGCGGTCCCCCAGGTTTCTATGGAACTGTCGGTGGGTGCGACCCATCTGCATCGGGAGCGTGTTGATTCACACGCTGAGTAGACGTACACCTTAATCTGGAACGTGACATTGCGGAATTTTTGGGAACGGAGTCGTCTATCCTTTACTCCCAAGGATTCTCGACCATATCCTCTGTTATTCCTGCTTTTTGCAAGCGAGGAGATGTCATTGTCGCAGACCGCTCTGTAAACCTTGCCATCCAGATGGGCATGCAAATATCGCGTTCGACCATTCGATGGTACGATCACAATGATATGAAGAGCCTTGAGGACGTCCTTATTAGCGTGGGGAAGGAGAGAAAGAAGCGTAAGGGTCCCCTGACGCGTCGCTTTATTATCGCAGAAGGCATCTTTGAACGTGATGGGGCAATGGTCGATTTGCCCAGGCTGGTGTGTCAAATATTGCATCTTTGTTTTCCCTTTTGCGTTAAGCGTATAATTTCTATAGATTGAGCTTAAACTCAAGTACAAGTATCGACTTATCCTTGATGAGAGTATCTCTTTTGGCACAGTCGGTCGAACCGGTCGTGGATTAACTGAGCTGTACAACGTTCCTGTACGTTTCTCGTTTGGCAGGTTGGACATGGTAATCTGATGTGACTCCCCTTCAGGCCACGCAGATCGACATGCTTGTGGGCTCTATCGCCAACGGTTTGTGTTCTTCCGGTGGCTTCTGCGCTGGCTCCTCCGTTGTTACCGAACACCAGGTGGGTTACTACAGTGATAAAATTACCATTCCACTAATTGTCTTCCATCTGATAGCGCATCAATGGCGCTGCCTTCGTCTTCTCCGCATCAATGCCGCCCCTTCTCGCCACCTCCGCGTCAGAAGCCGTCACTTACTTGAGAAACACCCCATCGATCCTCACTACTCTTCACGATAACGTCGACACCATTCGCTCTGTGTTGGAAAAGACCGAAGGGATCACAGTACTCGGCCACCGTGCCAGCCCTATTATCCATTTCTGCCTCCGCAACAGCCCACAGTACCTTACGGCCACTCCTCCCGCCCCTAACTACGAGGCGGAAGAACGAGTTCTGCAGGATATCGTTGACGATGCTCTTGCGAATGGGGTATTCATCACACGTAGTAAGCATCTCAGCGGCCAGGAGCTGAATGACTCGCGCGCAACGATTCGCATTGCCTCTACGGCTGCATTGTCGAAGAAAGACGTGGAGAGAGCTGCGGGCATCATCAAAGCAAGCATTGCTCGAGTCCTTGCGAGGAAAAGATGACCGCCTGATGATGAATGGGGGGACCTCGTCTCACAGCTTGCTAGGTGCTATCCCACGGAGATTTATACCATATCTATAGACTGCCCTACCGTACTAGGATCAATATCGGATAATCAATTGCCTTTGTTCCGCGGCAAAGTTGGGGGGGCCATGCTGATTCATGCACTATACTATGGTGGTGTCTGGACAGATGGAGTAAACCTATCGTGCGTAGTGGACGAATATGTCAATGTGTCACAGGAGTGGCCTTTCTTCGCGTCTTATACCGCCTGACAGGGTGGACAGTGGAGTCTGGATGGAACTGTCGGCAGTATGGATGCTGTAGTCCATGGGCATCTGGCACATCTACCTCCCCTTTCTGTGTATCCGCGTGAACTAAGTGGTATCGGATGAGCGGTTAAATTTCGGTGGAATACACAATGCTGCGTCCCGAAAACATCGACAGTCATTCATTTGTAGTTCACCCATGGGTGCTAAGATGTCCGCAATCATGGCAAGGTCGTTATGTTCTCTTTTAGATTTTTGCAATGATAAGTAAAACATAGCATATATCATGATGATGACTACTCTAGCCTGATATGTACTTTTGTGATAAGGTGGACATGGTCCATGTCACACAACAATGGGGGCCTGAGCAAGGCCATACAAGTGTTTGTAAGACCTTCTTAGCACAATGGCCAGATAATGACAGGCAGATAATATTGACACAAAATGTATAATATAGTGAGACTTTGACACAACACTTGTTCACCAACTTCAATCTTCATAACATTAGACAATATGATGGGTTAATTGCAAAGGCTTAGAAGCCCTTCCAAGGTGTTGAAATTAATTCAGGAGTCCATCTCCTGTGCAATGCTTATTTTTGTAGGCAGTATCAATAAAATTTACCACTATAGTTCAAGAACATGTAAACTATTGGGTGCATTACAGTAGATCTTGCTAGAAATGAGTGTTGAAGTCACTGTTATTACTAGCATCACTAGCCTTGTTCTCATTTCCATTCTTGACCTCAACCTCAACCTCAACCTGTTCATCAATTTCCTTGCCATTATGACCCACACCAATTACTGCATAGCATGCAAACATGTCTTAGTTGGCAAAACTAATATTCTATTAGCATACCTAAGTTAATATGATTAAAATAAAACTCACATGTTTACAGTGGCTCAAATAAGTGTCCCAATGTTGGGCCATTTTGGAAAGACTTGACATTTGCAAGAGAACCAAAATATATCAGCTCTAACTCTTGCAGGGTCATCAATAGCCCTAACTCTGATCCCAAGGATGAGCCCTTAGTCATGTGATTTGGTTGCCATGCCACTGAGATATAACAATTTCAAAATGACATATCATTGGGACACTTATTTGAGCAACATTTCCATTCTGTAATTTTAGTACTTTGTATACCCTCCATTTGCCTTTATCACTGCCTCTAGTCTTCTAGGCATGCTTTCTATCAATATTTGACATTCCTCAGCCTCTATCTTGTCCCATTCCACATCAATCCTTTCCCAAAGCCCTAAACCCCTTTTAGTGATGTTACATAGCTATTGAGCTTCTTTTTAAGGATTTTCCAGAGATGTTTAATAGGATTAAGGTCTGGAGATTGTGCTGGCAAATCAAGGCCCTTGACACCTTGAGATTCCAGCCACTCCTAGGCCCTTTTAGAGGTATGCTTGGAGTTATTATCTTGTTGAAAGATAATGCTTTCTTCAAGGATCCCAGAATTTTCCCTAGTAAGAAGCAGATTATCTTCCAAAATGGAGACATACTGCTCAGCATTCACCCTCCCTTCCAGCTCTGCAAGGATCCCCACTTCATTCCAGCCCATGCATCCCCAAACCATCAAAAAACCTTCTCTAAACTGTACTATCCCTTATGTCTTCTTATCTTGCAAAGGTTTTTCTGCCACTTTTCACATATACTTCCTTCCATCTGACCCAGTCCTGTTGATCTTGGTCTCATATGACCAAATTACCCTAGTACAGTCCTCCATAGTCCAGTGTTGGTGCTTGGGAGCAAAATCCAGCCTATGTTTCCTATACTTCATAAACAAGAGTGGCTTTTTCTTCTTGACTATAGCCTTTAGAGATGCAGACTTTAGCACATTGTGAATGGTTTGGGAAGAGACAGGAGAGGAGAGGGTAGAATTGATGAGATGAGTTGCCTGGACAGCATTTTCAACCTTGCCAGAGGTAATACTAGTGTTACACTCGATCCCAAAGGGTCGAAGCATGAACTCGGCAGAAGGTCGAGGGCAAAGACTGTTATCAGCGACTTGCTGTTAACAAGGCGAGGACGGAGGACGTAGCCTGCAGATGGCAGGTCAAGGGTTTCTATCAATGAACAGTTGATAGTTCTCATGGTCAAGGGGTCTTGCCTAGCAACACGCTAGCAAGGGGACGAGAGCGAGAGCGGAGCGCTCAGTCAAGTGTAGAGCGAGGACACACAGAGGAAGCAAGTTAATTGCTGAGTAGGTCTAAGTTAGGTTGACAGGTAGACCTACAAGGGTTTTTATAGTACTTGGGGGAATAACAAGGTAAAACGAGGACATTGAGGACACAACAAGGATTGGTAAACATATGAGTAAACCAACGAATGGCAAAAGGAACTCAGTGACTAAGGATGGGACTACGAGCCCGATACGAGAGAATCGGACGAGGAGGCTAATGTTCGATGACAAATGGTGGCAGGGAAGAGGAAACAAGAAAGGAAACGAAGTAAAACGTAACAACTAGAGATAATTCTCTTTTTGTCAATAGGAGAAAGCTTGAAAGGTTGATGTTTTCCCTGCCTGGATGAATCTCTTTGATAACCCTGGCCATAGTGAACTTCCCCAGACCAGTTTGGGAGGATATTTTCCTAGCAAAAAGACCAGATTCAGAGAGAAAGAGGATATAGGCTTTAGCAAAGGCAGAAGTGGGCTTCATGGTGAAGTAGGGTTGGCTAGGTGGTATTTCTGCCCTTTACAGTGCCCAGGGTTATGTAAGTTACATAATGAGACAGGGTTGAAGCACAGCATCCATCAGAACATTATGTTATTTACCAAAAAATGACTAATAACATCATGCTCAAATAAGTGTCCCAATGACATATTATTTTGAAATTGTTATATCTCAGTGCCATGGCAACCAAATCACATGACTAAGGGCTCATCTTCAGGGTCAGAGTTAGGGCTATTTATGTCCCTGCAAGGGTCAGAGCTGATACATTTTGGTTCTCTTGCAAATGTCAAGTCTTTCCAAACTTCAAGCAGGTACTTCCTGAAGAAGTGGAGTTGTGGTTTGAGTTTGTTGCTCAGCTTGACAAAAACTTTAAGTTGGTGATGGCCTAGCAAGAAGCCTACAAGAAGCTGACATTGCTAAAGCAAGGAAAGAACAAGACATTCAAAGACTTCTTCATTCAAATGAACCAATTCATGAAGAAGGCAGATGCATTAACAAATGAATTATTGACTTTGTGGAGCAGGGAAATCTAACTCTCAATGGCTCATTATAACTATCCCACTGGGAACAGTGTCTCACTCAAGCTGAGGCAACCCTGGCTCAAAAGAAAGCCCACAAGTCAGAATCTTTGAACCAGGTTCAGGAATGATCTTGGGCTCCCCAAGATTATACATGTCCTGCTGCTACTGCCACTTTACCAGCTGATTCTGGAAAAACATTGGCTAAGCCTGGCCCTAATATACCTGAAACATACAGAGGAGTGGGTGGCATCCCAATGGATATCAACAGGGCCTGAGCAGAGGGCAAATGTTATTACTGCAGTAAGCTATGGCCTTGCAAGGATCATATGCAGGCTTCACAGCTGAAACCACAGTTCATAGAGCATGAGAGGGCCAAATTGTACTATATGACAATGAAGGAGTTAGAAGGACTGTTAAAAACAGTCAAAAAGGGTTTTGTAAAGGAGAATTAGATACCAGTTGATCTAATTCCTTAAACAGTGATTTGAGTTTAAATAGTGTTCCTGATGTGATACATATGGAATCATTGTCTATTGCAACTCAAACTGGGACCAAAACTAAAAATGCCAGCTGTTTGCCACTAATTGTGAGAATCTTGTAACAGAAAGAACCCCCATTGAAAGTTGTCAGGGAAGACACTACAATACCACTCCCAGTTCATGGTTCTGAAGATGCCACAGGTTATGACCTGTACACTGCTGCTGATGTGGAAATCCCTGTGCAAGGACAAGCACTTGTTAGCACAAAAATTTCAATGTCAATCCCCAAAGGTCACTATGGCCATATTGCACCTTGATCTGGGTTAGCTGTTAAGAATCAGATAACCACCAAAGCTGGTGTAATTGACTCTGATTATAGAGGGGAGATAAAAGTGCTGCTCATAAATTTGTCTACCTAACCTTTCAGCATGAAAGCGTGAGATTGTGTTGCTCAGCTCATTCTTGAGAAAATCTCAACGCCTGAAATCAAGGAAGTACAGTCTCTTGATGAAACCAAGCATGGATTCAAAGGCTTTGGAAGTACAGGGACTCAATGAGTGCAATGCATGAACACTGCATGTCACTGGAAGAACATGGTTGATCCATGGCCAATTTGATGGATTCAGGATCAAGTCTATAAGGACAGGACAAGAGCTCTTGAGCATGTCCATTCCTTTGTACATGATCAAAGGATTCCAGAGGTTGATGAATCTCTTATCCAGTCTTTACAGACCATGTCCAATGAAGAGTGCACCTGGGTACTCTGGGACCTTCAAAGGAAACCTTATTTCAAGAAGGCTTCTGTGTGCTGAAAGCATAGAAAATTGCTGGAGATCTCAGCAGAAATACTGTTATCAGATGGAACTCAACATTCCATCCAGGCCTTGATCAACTCAGGTTGTACCAGATCCTCTATCAATTAAGATTTCATCAAGAAAACTGGTATACAAACATACAAGCTACCACATCCTATAGCTGTGTATAACACTGATAGCTCTATGAATGCTGGAGGAAAAATTACTGAGTTCATAACAGTTGAACTAAAGATACTAGAGCATAAAGAAAAGATTGCTCTAGCCATCATGAATTTTGGCATGAATTTGCTATTCCTTGGCCACAATTGGCTTAAAATTCACAACCCTGCAATTGACTTGCCCACCAAAAGAATAAGCTTTCAGTGTGAAAATGATCACATCCCTGATCTTATTGAAGAAGAGAATGACAAGAATGAAGACTGCATATGCTATTCCAAAGGAGAGTGGCTCTTTCAAGTAAATCTAGATAGCTATTATAGCTGTAATGTATCTACCAATATTGCTACTGCAGAAGTGCTTGCAAAAAAGAAGAAAACCTTCAAGGAGGTTGCTCCAGAGTACATTTGGGACTTTAAGGACATCTTCACTAAGGAGACTTTCAATGAATTACTGCTATGATGACCATGGGACCATGCTATTGAGCTACTCCCTGGTGATCATGTTGTAGACTGCAAAATGTATCCATTAGGTCCAGGTGAACAGCAAAAGCTTGACACCTTTTTCAAAGATAATTTAAAAACCAGATGTATCTAACCATCAAAGTTGCCATTCACATCAGCCTTCTTCTTTATTAAGAAAAAAGATGGTTGTCTCCACCCTGTGCAGGATTACTGTAAGCTAAACACAATCACTGTCCACAATCGCTACCCATTGCCCCTTATCAACAAACTGGTTGACAAACTCAAAGCAGCCAAGTATTATACCAAATTCAATGTTCATTGGGGTTACAACAACATGTGAATGGTAGAAGGTGACAAGTGGAAGGCAGCGTTTCATACAAACCATGGACTTTTCAAGCCACTTATGATGTTCTTCAGGCTTACAAATTCACCTGCCATGTTTCAAACAATGATGAACACTTTGTTCAAAGAACTAATCAACTGTGGTATCATTGTAGTCTACATTGATGACATAATGATTTTCATGAAGACATTAGAAGAACACCACCAGGTAGTCTGTGAAGTTCTGGAGATATTCCACCATGAGAAGCTGTGTCTCAAACATGAGAAATGTGACTTTGAAATGACAGAAATGGAATTTCTGGGGATCATATCCCAAAATAAAGTTAAGATGGAGCCTAAAAAGGTTAAAGCTATACTTGAATGGCTGGCTCCAAAAACCAAGAATGGGCTTCAAGGATTCCTCAGTTTTCTGAACTTCTACCAAAAATTCATGAAGAACTTCACTCAGATTGCCTGTCCTTTGAATACTCTCATGTTGATCAACAAGAAATTCATTTGGATTGATGAATGTCAACAGGCAGTGGATACACTTAAACAAACTCTTTCCTCTGCATGTATCTTAGCTATGCTGACAGACAATGATCCATTCCATGTAGAAACCAACACATCTGGAGTCAGACTTAGCACAGTGTTAAGCCAGAAGCAAGATAGAGTTTGGAATCCCATTGCATATATCTCTAGATCCCTTTTAGATGCTGAATGCAATTACCATGCAGCAGATCTGGAGATGCTTGCCATTATGCATGCCCTTAATGAATGGTGTCATTACTTGATGGGAGCCAAACACCTGTTCAAGATCTTGATAGATTATAAGAATCTAGAATTCTTCCATCAATCTCAAGACCTCTCTTACTGGCAAGCATGTTGGCAACAAATAATATAGGAATACCATTTCACCATCATGCACTGTTCTGGTGTAGGAGCCTGTGGCCTCCTACAATTGCAAACCACCATTTCCAGCCTGTCCAAGCATTCCCAAAGTCTCCTTGTCATGTTTCAAGTCTGCTTGTACCATCCTAAGGATTTTCTCTTTTCTTGTCTTAGCCCCTGTCCTTATCTCACTTACTCATTTTGACTTAGTCTTCTTGTCTGATTCTCTTGTATCAGACTTGTGGCTTCACATTTACTCATTGCTCACCTTTTGCTATTCATTGTCTAACTCATCTGCTTCATCAGCTATGTTTCCTCTTGTCTACCACTGTATATCTCACTACATCTAAACCTCTAGATGTCAGTTTAAGCTCTTCTGATAGCTATTTGATGACTGTGTAACTCCTGCCTTGCATTGTTGTTGTTAAGGACTACAACTCTGAAGTCTTCCAAGCACTGCTATTAAACTCCAAGAAGGCATAGACCAGAGCTCTATGAGATCTCATTGAAGCTTGTAACTCTGACTGGAGTTCTCAAATAGATGTTTGGGACTTGGTTCTGATAGCACTCCAGGTATGCACTTATTATTACATTTAATCATTTCTAACCTTACATACTTTAGTACCAATTACTGTCAAGGACTACAACTCTGAAGTCCTCTGAGCACTCCTATTGAACTTTGAGAAGGCATAATCCAGAGCTCTATGAGATCTCATCAGAGCTTGTAACCCCAACCAGAATTCACAAATGGAAGTTCAGAACTTGGTTCTAATGGTGCTCCAGGTACTTATCATTATATCTACTTATTTCTAACCTTATTTCAGTACCAATTACTTCCAACAGTTCAAAACTGCATTTCCATTCATTGTTCTCATATGGAGTTTGCACTCTTCACTTCAGAGTTGGTCAGAGTTAGTGCCCACATCTCTGCCCATGTTACATACCTCTCATTTTTGTTTCTGGACTCCCCTCAGTCATTTCTGCTACATTCTGGGCAGTGGCTGAGGTGAGTCAACTTTACTTTTATTACTTAGCCTTGTTTTCTGAATAGTGCAATGGGCATTACTGCCCTTTACTTAGGTGAATATCAGTTGTTCCTGCTACATTCTGGGCAGCAGCTGAGTAGGCATCACTGCCCCTTTACTTAGTTTTAACAATTACTTCCAACAGATTGGAACTCCACCTCCATTCATTGTTCCCATATGGAGTTCACACTTTTTGCTTTGGAGTTGGTCAGAGTTAGTGCTCACATCTCTGCCCATGTTATATACCTTTTCTTTTGTTTCCAGACTCCCCTCAGTCATTCCTGCTATATTTTGGGCAGCAGCTGAGGTGAGTCAACTTTACCTTTATCACTTAGCCTTATTTTCTAATTAGTGTAGTGGACATCACTGCCCCTTTACTTAGATTTTTTATGGTTCTTTGAGCCCAGATGGGCTAGATGTAAGAATATCCTCAGTGACTGTCAGAGTCAACTAGTCATATTAGTAGCTACCTGTAAGAATATCTAAAGTAGGTAGCTATTAGAGAACTGTGTAATGTACAAAATAAGTGGCTCACCCTCAGTAACTATCAGAGTCAACTGAGATATGTAAAGTCCAAAAGATAAAGACACAATTACATAAGCAAAGTGCACAGCACACACTAATAACAACAACACTAGATTGAGCCCTTGTCATATCCTATGCAACTCTGTCCTCTGGATCCAACTCTGGGCCCATTTCTCTCAAACTCCGGTGTGTTCTTGACAAGTGCACACTCTAGATCCTCCAGACTTGTACTTAGCTAATTCCACCTTACTGTACTTACATTTCCATTTCTCACTTACATATCCTATACACTGCCTGTCTCCCTTATAGCCCCCTCTAATCCTGTGCTCTGCTTAGGAGCATAGCTCCAGTCCCATCAGTTACTGTGATATCACTAGAGTAAACTGGTGTTCCCTCTTCCATACATAGAAAGACTCCATATTCTGTCATAGATACTTCAGTTCAATATCAACTAAGATTCTCCTGCTCTTCTCTGATCTTCCTCAACCTTTGTTGCTTGCAACAAGGTCACTCTGACTCTCGCCTGACCCCCTCATAAATTCAGGGCACCAGACTTGTGACAAGATGCACCATATATAGTGAAGCCAAAGCCCTGTCTGAACTCCAGAGTTCCAGAGTTACCCTCAGAGACCCATTTTTAACAGCCCTCATCATTGCTGGACATTGGTGGCACAGTGTAAAAGTGGGGGTGTACCATGTGACACCAAACAGTCTCATGGCTTCTACTGGCAGGCTGCAGCATGGGCCACCATTATGTAATGTAGGCTCAGGCCTGACCAACCCCAGGTCTGAGCTCTAGGCATGCCCAAGCTCTACTCAAAGCCAGGCCTAAGTATCAGAAAACTAAGTAAAGGGCAGTGATGCCCACTACATTGCTCAGTAAATAATATTAAATAGTAAAAGCAAAGTCAACTCACCTCAGCCACTGCCTAAGATGTAGCAGAAACGACTGAGGGGAGTTCTGAGAATAAAGTGAAAATATATAAAGTGGGCAGAGATGTGAGTGCTAACTCTGACCAACTCCGAAATGAGAAGTCTGAAATCTGTAAGTAAACAATGAAAGGGAATGTGGTTCTGAGATGTTGGAAGTGATTGGCACCAAAGTAAAGTTAGGAAATGGAGGAGCCCAATGGTAAGTATCTTAAGTGCCATTTAGATCTGACTCCCAGCACTCCATTTGGGCACTCTGTCCAGAATTTCCAACTCCAGCATATGGTAACTGACCATGACTGACCATGTCTAGTTGGAGTCTGATAGGAGTAGGGAATATCATGGGTATACTCTGGGGTATCTGTGATGATACTCACAGAAATATCTATACCCACACTGTGAGTATGGGTTTTTACATAGGTACACTCAAACAGACCCATGGGTTAAGGTATATTTTGAGCAGTTCAACAAGACTATATAATACTTTAATTTGATGAGATCCCACCCATCCTCCAGGACTTCCTCTACATCTCCAATGACATCTGGAAGTGAACTGGTACATACCACTTAGCCTTCAGGTACATAACAAATAATGTAAAATGTAAAATATGTCAGACTTTGCCCCTATACCCACACCCACCACATACCCATACCCACAACCCACATAGGTTGCCCATACCCATGATGTTCCCTAGATAGGAGTGCTTGGAGGACTTCAGAGTTGTAGTCTTTGATACTAAGTAGGGCCTGAGGCCTGGGCCTATAGGGCTTAGGCCCAAGCCCTAACATCACTAGTTGAAACAATGAGACATTCCATTCAGATATGAAGGAGTCATCAGACTCATCCACATTATGGCCCTGTAAGTGTTTTAGCTGCCATTCTGCTACCTTCAACTCAATCTGATCAATTTTCTGTAATAGCTTCTTTTTTTCTGATGTTCAGGGTGTGGGGGAGGATGGAAGGGTGGGACCATTTTATTTCTCTATCTTTCTGTATCTATCCTGATGTACCCCAAATCTCTCTGACAAGTTGATTCTGCTTGAACTTAGTGTATCATCACAGAAATACTTTTATGTGACTTAGCAGGGTGGGAAAGCATCTTGGCTAAGTTTCAGCATTAGTAGAGTTGGAACATTTGTTAAAAAACATAGCTTCTTCATAGCAGGATAATAGCAACATAGTAGCTATATAATTACAGGATAATATCCTACTATAATGTACAGAAAAGTAAGTAAAAGTAAATAAAAGTGCTGTAAATGTAACATGGAATTTACTGATGAATATGATTTTCCATTAATTCACAAGGCAAGGCCCCTGAGTTGTTATACCAACTTAAATGGCTTACTAAACCTGTTTCAACAAGTTAAACTCAAAGTTGAGTGCACCCAATTGGGTTTGGTTGGATATGTATTTAGGTTGGTACTAAACATTGATATCACTGTTGTATAATGACCTTGTCTATTACTCTCAAAGCTTGTTTCATGCAATGCATTGTTCATGATACTCCTAGTGTTGCCTCAGCTCAGCTTTTGCATTTTTCAGCTTTTTTAGCCAAATTACTTCTAGTATGTTCATTTTCACTCTAATTGACATGCACCCAATGAATAAAATGTAGCTTAAT
>JBBPMH010000958.1:0-13445 GCA_038090235.1 Pulveroboletus ravenelii
GCACGCCACTCGTCCCTTTGTCGACGTAGTTCTTCGGTTTCTAGGTGAGGATAGACTGGTCGTCGAGTGGTTGGGGTCGGGGACGGGGGAGTTGGTTCTCGGGGAAGAGAGAGTCCAGCCGAAAGTCATTGGGCAAGTTCAGTATCCTCCTGTTGTTCGGCAACAGAGGAAATGGGTACGTCGGGGGACGGTGAACGTCGTTCTTCACTTGGTTGCGGATCAGGGTCGGAGTCGTCGGTATCTCTGGTGGTTTCTCGGGCTGGTCCGAGAAGGTTATCAAAGAACGAGGTTTGGCGAGGTTGGGGTGCTCGTGGCGACTGAGGTTGTCGCGACGTCGAGGGGTGTTGGGGTGGGCGGTTGAAGGAAATGTTGGCGGCTTAGGCGGTGCTAGCCGCGACGGTAGAACTTAGACCTTTTGTTACGCTTAATCCCGAAGGGTCGAAGCGTGGACTCGGCTGAAAGTTGAGGGTCAGGTTCACCACCAGCAACTAGTTGTTTAACAAGGCGAGGACAAAGGACGCAGCCTGCAAACGGCAGGGTCAAGGGTTCTATCAACAACTGTTGATGGTTTCCTCTTCTGAGGGGTCTTGCCTAGCAACCGTGCTAGCAAAGAGACGATGGTAAGAGCAGGAGCGCTCAGTCAAGTGTAGAGCGAGGACACGCCGAGGAAGCAAGTTAATTGCCGAGTAGGTCTAAGTTAGCCTTGACAAGTAGACCTACGAGGGTTTTTATAGTACATTGGAAAACAACAAGGTAAAACGTGAACAATGAGGAATCAACAGAGATTGGTAACATATGAGTAAACCAACGAATAGCGAAAGGAACTCGATGACTGATGAAGGAACTACGAGCCCGATACGAGAGAATCGGACGAGGAGACTAATGTTCGATGAGTAACGGTGGAAATGAAGCGGGAACAAAAGGGAAACAAGTAGACATAGGAATAAAACGTAACAATAACTAAGGTAATTATTACTTACAATATGATTACTTTCTCTGTACTTATGATCTACCTAGCATATCTACTCACAGGTAACCTATATAGTCTGTTTGTCCTGCACAATGACTGAGAGTATCTACTTGCAGCCATTCTGTTCCTGTGCCACTCCTCATAACCTTATAGAAATACAGGTGTGGGAAGAGACAAAGCAGATGCAAGTGGTGCAGCCTTATTTTGGACTGGAGGAATTCATGGAGCTCTTCCAGATTGGCAGTATATGCTTGTGCTTGAGTGGAGATAGTGTCAACTGAGAGGTTGGGGTGATAGCCCTTATTGGTGAAGAAGGGTGAAATATCAGTGGCTGCACTGGGTGCATTGTTGAAGGCAAACTCTGCTAGCAGCAGGAGGTTGGACCAATCATCTTGTTGATAGATATAGTAGGTGCAGAGGTACTGTTCCAGTGTCTGGTTAGTCCACTCAGTCTGGCTATCACCTTCAGAGTGATAACTGGAGGTAAAGTGGAGGATGATACTGAGGGCCTTATCAAGGGAATGGAAGAAGTGGGATACAAATTCCAAACCTCTGTTGGAGGTGACATGGTTGGGTACACCAGGGTAAGTTGTAGCTAACTCGTTCTTGCTACTCACCTTTTACAGAACCCCTTTGGATGAGGAAACTTGCTCACACATATCACATCCCCACACCAACTAACTACTTTATAACATGAAAATATCCCTTGAGAACCCTGATAATCTGCTCAATAACATTACATAGCTGCACATGACAAAAATTAAAGTATTCATGAGCATTTGCAAGCCTTTGAATGATGGTAAACCATTAGTTGCAAGACAATAGATGTCAGTACATATCTCATATGTGAGCAGTTCCACTCTAGTAAATGATACCAGGTACCATGGTATGGAACCAGTAGCTATGAGTAAATCAGATACCCAGCATCAGTGAGATAGTACTTTTTGATAATTGATTCTGTGAGTTCATAGTATACAGTTGCATCAGCTGCTGACCCTTCATACCCACTGAGGATGTAGACAAATTTAAAGTCAAAGTTGCAGCTAACAAGGCAGTTTTGTGAATGGAAGCCCTTTCAGTTGTACATGGCATGATATACAATTGCATCATTGGTAATGCAGGAAGGTGTTAGATCATCCAAGCATGGTAATTTGACATACTTGGTATATATTTAAGTCAATGAAAGCATCAGGTGAAAATATTACAAGTATTTCTTTGAAAGGGAACAAGGAAACTCACTTTGATATTGTGTTTTTTGATTGCTGGAAATGCTCCCTAACATGCCTGTACAATAAGCCAGTTACACAAGTGTATAGGAATATACTGAGTTGCTCTTTGTCAAGAACAGGACTCTGAGAGTAACACCAGAACTCCAGAGTTCAGACAGGGCTTCAGCTTCACCATATGTGGTGCACCTTGTCACAAGTCCAGTGCCCTGAATTTATGGGGGGGTTGGGCAAGAGTCAGAGGGACCTTGTTGTGAGCAACAAAGGCCAGCAGAGATCAGAGGAGAGCTGTCAAGGCTCAAGCAGAGGATCAGAGGAGACTGGGGAATCTTAAGCAATATTCAAACTAAGATATCTATGACAGAGTATGGAGTCTTATATATGGAAGAGGGATACCAGTTTACTCTAGCAGTGTCACAGTAACTGATGGGACTAGAGCTGTGCTCCTAAGTGGAGCACAGGATCAGAGGGGGCTATGAGGGAAATGGGCAATGTACAGGATAAGCAAGAAATGGAAATATAAGTACAGTAAGGTGGAATTAGCTAAGTACATGTCCAAAGGATCTAGAGTGCATGCTTGTCGAGAACACACCAGAGTACAAGAGAAACAGATCTGGAGTTGAATCTGGAGAATGGAGTTGCACAGGATATGACACTCTTCAAGTAAGATATGTCTAGAAGATGTGAATCCCAGGGCTTTCAGCTCATCAATTAGTTGATTGAAAACATGCTTTCAGACACCCAGTTCATTGTGAATTCAATCTGGATAGTCATTGATAAGTTCAAGGACCCACATTTGACCTGTTAAGATAGATGTATGGTATGGAATTGGTATCAAGGACTACAACTCTGAAGTACTCCGAGTGCTCCTATCAAATTCCAAGTAGGCATGGTCAGTCATGGTCAGTTGCCATGCACCAGAGTCTGATACCCTGGGTGGAGTTGTTGAAACAGAGTGCCTGGAGTTGGAGCCCAAATGGCGCTTGAGATACTTACTACTTCACTCCTCCATTCCTAACTTTATCTTTGGTACTGACTGCTTCCATTGTCCTGGAGCTGCATCCCCTCTCATTATTCACTTATGGATTCCGGACTTCCTTTTCGGAGTTGTTTGGAGTTAGTGCTCACATCTCTGCCCATCTTATATATACTCTCATTTCATTCTTGGAACTCCCCTCAGTCATTTCTGCTACATCTTAGGCAGTGGCTGAGGTGAGTTGTCTTTGTTTTCACTATTTAGTATCATTTACTGAGTAATGTAGTGGGCATCACTGCCTTTCTACTTAGTTCTTCACAATTGGCTGTGCTCATGCCCATGAGGATGCAATTACCTCTATCAAGAAAACCATTGACTTCATAAGTAGATCACCCATTTGCTTGCTTTGAAGAAGCATAAGATGAAAGATTTGATCACTAGGACCCTCTTCTGTGTCTATATCATCCTGAAAACCAGAGTCATGTTTGGACACTGACTCTGAGCTCTCATCAGGCATAGCTAGGTAGCTGCTATTGAGTAGTTGATCTTAATATCATTTGTGCTGACTCTGGTAGCAGGTATCAAGATCCAGGCTCTGCCTCAATTTCCAAAAACCCAGGAGTTGGGTTTTCATGAAAATCCCACCTGGGTTCATTTCCCACACAAGCTCTTAATGATTCTCTCATGCAAGCTGAAAACAATGTTGAGGGTGCTCTTGATGCCCTCAAAGCAGTGGGGGCCCTTCAGCATTGTGACTGAATGGATTTTGCTGAGCTGTTGAGTCTTATGACCTCTTTGAAGCAACAAACCAGGACATATACAACACAGTAATAGAGGTTAAAAAGCTACAGAATGTGGAGAATTCATCAGGATCAGCTGACCCAGAGGACACAGAAAATAGCACATGCAATGACACACCTGTCAACACATGCAGTGAGGCACTGTGCACAGCTCAGGGATTGCAGAACTATGTTGAGGGGCTTGACACAGCATTTGCCAGCAACTTCACTGTGATGCTGTGTGCATTTGGGCAGGAAACACATATCTTGGAAAGTTGTTTTATCCCGAGAAACTGACCTCGAAACCAACTCACCTAGCTTAGAATACTAGATATGTGAATCATTATTGAGGGGCATGGGTTATAAGGGGTTCTACTGTACCCTCCTCGCATAGTATGACAGTGTTTTTACATGTTGTCATGGTATGGGATGGGCACCCACAATGGATATTGCTAGCCGAAGACCAATAACAAACAACAATTCTGCCTGACTCACTGTTGTCGGACAGTTGCAGAAATGTAGGTCCTGTGTCCGTGGCAATACTAGTACTAGGATTCTGAGTATGTGCAGCAACATTTAGTCCCTGACTGACTCAGTTTTATTCAGGCACAGCATGGTCGCGTGATTGGTGCACGTCTATTGCATTCCTGATACGGCTAACTTTGCATACCCGACAAACATCAATTGGGTTATTTGGGCTGTGTTCCGCAGCAACGCCACGAGTGATGCTGTCCCTTGCTTATTAGTTGTGTCATGCAGTAGGAATGTCCCCTATACTTAATGGACCTGCGCGAATGTGAATGATTACAACTCCGCAGAAAGCTCTCCCACTCAGATTCATTGCAATGGATACTCTCAGCATCGTAGACGGTTCCACAGTTGTTGCTGGCCCCGCGTCCGTTGCTAATCGCAAAGAGCTGTCAGTAGAACGTAGCAATGACTTCCCAGCCAAACCACACTCACCACTAGTCGCCCATGGAATACCCAAAAACAAGACTGTCGGCGGACATGATTTCTCCAGGGCAGAGTTTGCGGTTGAGGATAGACCATTTTTCGTACCAATCGGCAAAGATGGCATAACGGCTGCGTTACAGATACTTGACAAGCAACTTCGACAGGTCAGCGACGCTAAGTCATGCTACATGATCATCATGTTGACCCTTTTGATGCTTTCCAGACCGGAAGAAGCAGCTTGTTATCCAAGAAAGTGGGTAACTGATCTCACTTTGTAGCTCAGATTCTTGATTATTCTTAGCATCCCGTTTCGTGGATTGGTCGAGAAGTACCTCCAGGGAGCCTCGGTCTGATCAATCACGGAGGTCTCCCGAAGATCCTGACGCGGCCAGGCCGTTACCCAGGCTTTCCCCTTCGCAACTGGTGGGCACGAGAGTGGTGTGGGACGCAGGGATGTAAGGGTTGATTAGTTGATTCAAATTATGTGACTCAAGTACTACGTTCTTCCCCCTAGTATCGGATACTGCGATTGAATTCAAGGGTCTGACCGTGGTGCAGGTTTCCCAGAACCAGGTGAACCTGAGCATCCCACCGCGAGCTCAACCCTTGGGCTAACCCCATTTATAGGCGGCGGTAGTGTCCGATCCACAGGTCAGCTTGCACTCTCCCGTCTGTCCTCGTGAAATCTGATGCATCGAAATACAGAACCGCATCTTTGTCGTTAAGAATTCGGGCTTCATCGCATACGCGGTCGAGGGTACATACGACGTACTCGCTATAGTTGATCAGACACACCTGCAAACGGCCATCCAGGACCATGTGACCGGTGTCGTTCTGGGGTGGTGAGTCAACTTTGTTCAGCTTATCTGCTTGACTCAATCTCTCCAAAGGACACACGAGGTCAAGATGAGAAGCCACATTGGTACTGGGAAGGATCAAGAATATATTGTTGCGCTCTTGTTTGTGAACTTTGAGCTCCGGGCTTCCGATCATTCCACTCACGCAATTTGTCCATGCAGCCTGAACATTCCCGCCAACAACTGTGCCATCCTTCAGCGTGGAGACGACCTCGAGCTGCTTCCTGCTGGACAACATTATATTACAAATCCGAATGTCACCTTACGTGGGCTATATACTCTGGGTGAAAATCAGCTCGAGATGCCCACAAAAGACATGTGAGCACACCAGGAAAGCAATCTCCAGTAATTGAGCTCTCAACAACAGCACAGTTTTACCAGAGACCAGGTTCCTGTCGGTCTACGCATCTACCTCAAGTGGTGAGTGCCATCTTTTACTTTTGGACTCCTGAAATTACTGACCCCTTTCAGGCAGCTAATGGAACCACTCAAAGTGAGCTTGACCATATCCTCACTGATATGCTGATCCTGATGTAGGGGGGAGCTTACAACTCACGGGTATTCCACACCATATGACGCGCTTCGTGATAAGACCCAATCAATCTTGACGCAAATCGTTGCACATCGTGCGTGATGTTTGTTTTCGTGCCACTGGCTTACTTGATATCCCAAACAGTGGACTACAGTTCGATGGTCAAACAGCGTTCACTTGGCCCAGACAATCTCGATGATGGAACGGACCCTTCGTCTGCTTTCCTTGATGCTCTCCGGACTCGTGCAATGGACGAGATGCATGAAGCTGCATTGGAGTACGGCATAGTGTTGAAGGATCTTGGTGAGTTCTCAGTTCCGTTGTAACCGTGACGCTTATTGAATCATCAATAGCTGTCATCGACAGGCAATTTAAGGGCGAGATTGCATCTACCATGGATAAACTTACTACTAGGGCACTTCAAGCACAGGTGGAGGCTGCCGTAAGTCACCTTTTCACTCTTACTGCTCGTCAACCTCAGCTCTATCACAGAACGTTGACAGAGAAAACTCGAATAAAGTCAAACAAGAGGAGGGAGCACTGTCGGTTGCACGAATCAAAGCGCAAGCACGCAATGTATGTACCGAAGATTTTGTTTAGGAACGATATCCCTGACATAGTGCTATCTGAAGACACAAGCAGATTCTGAGGCATACAGTGTTATCGCAGCCGCGAGAGCCCAGGCCGAGCGTACAAAGATTGACGCCCTCGCGCAGGCCGAAGCCATTCGCCTCACTGCCGAAGCAGAGGCAGAGGCTATCCGGATCAAGGCTGCCGCGGATGCTGGCGTCGTAGACCAATTTGCACGAGAAATGGGGATGAGACGGGTTGAAGTCTCTCGCGTCAGAGCCTTTGGTAACAAAGCAGTCTTTGTACCTTCGGATGGTCCTGGGAACCAGATGGGTAGTGCAATGGCGATGAGCATGGCTGCAGCGATGGGGATCAATGCAACCAAGTAATCGCTCACGTTTTTGCGCTTGTGGTGGGAAATTTCCGCAGACACTTTATCCTGCACACAAGGGCTTGTTACTTACAATATCTTACCCTCGTTTAGTATGTCGTGGCTCTTGTATTGTATCAATGTACTGTTGTACAGTGTACTCCGTCTCGAGCTACACTAGGAAGTCTCGGTTGAACTATTCCTAGATAGGGGGTCCGGCAAAGGATGCTTTTTCTCTTTGCTGTGCCCACGTCCCAAAGTCTGCGCGGTATAATTGTACTTCGTACTCAGCCACTCTGCAAGTTGGCAGTCCTCCAGGCCGTTGCCTTTTTCTGGTCGCTGAGAGTCTATTCCCCGTTTCAGATCTTCGCGCCCCCAAACACGCGTAAGTCACACCGCAGTCACATGTCACAACAGCCAACAGGCTTTGAAAGCCGGTTTAGGCTGCTGTTCTACCTTCATCTTCAACGTTGACTGCGACTCGTTTTCACTCCCATTTATCGTCAGCTCGCATCACTACATCTATTTTCGCCGTAACTTCTACAGTCATCTACGATGAGGTCGAAATTCAAGGACGAGCACCCCTTCGGTATGCTGTATTCCTGTCCTGTAGTCCGTTTACTTATCCATGCGCCGACCGGCAGAGAAGCGCAAGCAGGAAGCTGAGCGTATCCGACAGAAGTATCCTGATCGTATCCCTGTCAGTATTCATTGCCTGTGGACTATATATTCTGGAACTTCACGTGGACACTGCCCGAAATTTAGGTCATCTGTGAGAAGGCAGACCGAACGGATATCCCGACGATCGACAAGAAGAAGTATCTCGTACCTTCGGTAAGCGTGCCTTGACTTCATACTGTGCGATGATGTCTGATTGCGATCTATTTTGCAGGATCTAACAGTTGGGCAATTCGTCTACGTCATCCGGAAGCGCATCAAGCTTGCACCAGAGAAAGCTATCTTCATCTTTGTCGACGAGGTTCTTCCGCCGACTGCCGCTCTTATGAGCGCCATCTACGAGGAGCACAAGTCCGTCTTGCATTGATATGACTGGCAGTGGATCTGATCATGCTTGCCACAGGGACGAAGACAATTTCCTCTACGTCAGCTATTCGGGCGAGAATACGTTTGGGGAGGATGGGTGGATTGAACTATGAACGGTTTTTTGGGCGCCGCGATCTGTCGTTGTATGGAAGTTTCGATTCGATAGACCACTGTTAGGCAACAAGCGTCCAGAAATCTCCTATTTTCCGCCGCTCACAGCTTAATCCACCTTACGTACCCTTCAGTCGCTTCGTTTGCTTGCCTCTGTATTATACTTTCTGACACCAGTCTGGCTCTTGGTCTCTTTTTCTGTTTCTTTACTGATGTATGCATAACCATCTCTGCCATGAGGGGATGATACTTCCTTTCCGCACCACTGCAGACCCCCGCTTGACCGTCCTGCTCTGAACACATTATCACGGGTTCGGCTGCAACCACCCTTGGTCTCCAGCAAACTCTCTGTCTCACTCAAGTTTCTATTTCTCTTAATGCTGCTTGTACGCTCCTGGTCGGACGCCGTGTTGCTGCAGTCTCAAATCTAGGCGGCCTGATCGTCCATTTCTGCACAGCGATTGAGTCGTAACAGTCGTGTACTTCAGATTTCAGGTAAAACATCGCTTTTTGCCTCGGCATGCAGCACTACTCGAAGAGCCCCCTACCGACCCACGCGTATCGGGTCTATCAAGTCGCAAGCTGCGACCTCGGTGATCGGTAGCGTGGCCGAGTTGGTCTAAGGCGTTGGATTTAAGAAATTTGAATCCCAATGGGCGTAAGTCCGCGCGAGTTCGAACCTCGCCGCTACCAAAATTCCATCTTTTTTGTCCCTCCCCCTCTAGCCTCCAGGGGGCTCGTGCGATGCGAAGCCAGTTTGCATGTACGTCTCACGAGTCTCCACCCTATCTTCTAGGTTGATGCATTTTGGATTGTTATTCTACTAAGTACTAGGAACCTTACTTGACTAGCTATACAATCATGTCGGATTCTTGCAAAACCTCCTGATAGCATGACTCCTTACCTCAAGACAAGGTCACAGTTCAAAAAGCTATCGCCAATGAGTAACATCACGACGATACAATGGAGAGCGACTCACTCCTTCGATATTGTCTTGGCCTCCGGGGCGCTGCCGCACCCTGGTCAACGGGATGCATGGTTCAACACCGGAAATACGATAGATCAAATTATGATTACCTGCGCGTCGGAACGAACTGGTCTGTGTCATCATCATCAGAAAATATGCTCGCCATGCCACTCGACCCCCCTGGAGCGGTGCGAATGCGTCTGCAGACACAAGTCAGACGAAAACATATCACGATGCCGCAGGTTGACGCACTGACCGCGAGGGGGGATTGGTCGCAGTGGCTGGGTCGGGGACCTCAGAGCATTCTTCTCCAAAGAATTGTTGAACGTCACTGCTAGCAGTCGACTGAGTGGCCGATGCGATAGGGTCGGTCCCTGGGGCAACAGGTTAGAAGGCCTTCGGAGATGAATCGTCCCATCCTCCATACCTTCGGTCACCGTCTGCTCCGAGACCGGAATGGTAACCATGTTTCCAAACTGTGCATACCCTGGAAGACAGAGTCGGCCATGGAGAGCTCAGCTGAACACCAGCATGAAGCAGAAGCATCGAGCATACGCGGCAACTTTTGAATGTTCGTGAAACCCGGATCGACGGTGACGCCGGCATATCTGGACTGGTGCTGAACTTTGCTGCACGCGTTCAACGGACACACCGGGCGACTTACTTGAGAAACTCGATGAGACTCCGTTTCGTGAAGACGATCTTGGTATTATCCCAATCCAACATGCCTGTTGGCGCGTACGTATATGGGGTATATAGGATAGCGTAAGGAAGGCAGTGAATTAAGGGATACCATCAGAACGGGAAAAAACCCACCTAGATGCATGGGCCAGTCCTTTTCTTTGGACACATCGACGGCCTGGGATGGTGTGAATCTGTGGTCCAAAAGCGATCAGAAGACATCTTTGAGGATCACTTGGCGCAAACGTACGTAGATGACATTGGAACGAGGGAGTACGACTTCAATATTGAGAAGCACGTGGGGTCGTAGCGCGCCTGAGTCTAAAAACCCAGTCGGGGCTTGAAATCCCCATAATGAGACTACACACCACAGGTGAAATAGATATAATGTGGATGTAAAAATCTAGGATTATGTCAGGGATATTGAAACATGATTGATACATATTTTTCCACCCATACTGTATGATTATCACCTTAGAGATCTCTAGCAGCTGTCACACCAGCAACATCTTCAGATGTCTGTTTTGTTGTCCTTAGTGTTGTGCCAGCCCAGCTTGACCTGAAAGCCCTGGCTTGGGCCCAGCTTGGGGGGGCTCAGGCCCATAGAAGTTCCAGGCTGTGCCCTGAGCCCTGAGAAGCCCTGAATGGGGGCCTGGCCCAGCCTAGAAGCTGGGGCTTTGGCCCAAGCAAGGGCTTTTTTCTACATATGGTAAGTTGCAACTTGCTTAAATAATTGGTCGCTCACCATACTCATGCCCCTCACTGCACTGCCAACTTGGGGCACCCACCACCACCACAGCTTCTGGGGCCTTGGGGGCTTGGCCTGGCCCAGCCCAGGCTTCACAAAACCCCAGGCCAGGCCCTGAGCACCACCCAGGCCCCATTGACAGCTCAGCTCAGCCTGGCCTATGAGAGCTCAGCTTAGCCAGCTTGCAGCTTTCAGGCCAGGCCAGCACAACACTAGTTGTCCTTGTAACATGAAAAGAGTATCTAGGAGACATCTTACTAGCCATATCCTGTTAATACCTATTGCTGTTTGTCAGGACTATATTACATTAGTCAGATCCAAGCCATATACATCCTGAGTTGTTGTACTAATATCTACTGGGATATAGTTGAGCAGTGTCTACAAGTATATAACAGTACTATATTGTTGTAGGGATGCATGTGTTATGTCCAAGCATGTACAGTGACCTCAAAAACCCTTTCCATATTAACCCTTAATGTGGTGCACAGAGTATACCACCAAACAGCATGAGAATTTCACTTAGCTTTGGTGGAGACATAAATAGTACATACTCTTGGCTATATAATTGCTCCCAGGGTTATGTGATTTGGTCCACATGCAGTGGAGATATGGTCTACTATCCCCTCCCCCCAAGTCAGCACCCACCCCTAAATCAGCACCCCAGTAAAAACACAACACTTTCACTAATGTAACTTACACATGTTATTTTTTTTACTTTACCAATGTCTATGAAGTTAAATGGAGACAAATATGCTGTAGTTTTTGAGATAGTGCAGTTGGCTGTTGTCACACTGAGTGTCACTCACTGAGCATCTGCTGGAGTGGAGATTGAAAGTAGCCCATCTTTAGATTGCTATATCACTGTTGCACAGACATGTTCACCAGAAATGGTGGGCCATCAAGGACAGCAAGCTTGCAAAGGAAACCCTGAATATGAGTCCTGCATAAAACTCACTGTCAAGGACCTTACTGATGGGACCTACTGTTACACTTGATCCCGAAAGGTCAAGCACGGACTTGGCTTTAAGGAGCGAGGACAAGAGGAACTGTCAGCAAGCTGCTATAGTGAGACAGGGATGAGGGACGTAGCCTGCAACTAGCAGGGTCAAGGGGGTTCGTCCAGCAACTTGCTGACGAAGGTTTGAGGTTGAGGACCTTGCCTAGTGACTTGCTAGCAAGGAGACGAGGGTAAGAGCAGAGCGCTCAGTCAAGTGTTGAGCGAAGACACGTAGAGGGGAGAACAATGTAGATTGCTGAGTAGATCTAAGCTAGGGAAACAGCGTATCTATGAGGCGGGTTTATATACACAGTGTAAACAAAGGAGGGTAAATGTGAAACAACAGAGGATAAACAAGGCTTATGAATCGAGTGAGTAAGACGACAAATGGCGAAAGGGGAGTGATGAGTAACGGAGAGACATGAGGCCGATCAGAGAGGATCAGGCAGAGAGATCTAGAGTTCAAGGGCTAAGCAAGAATAATGGAGAGAAGGATGCAAAGGAATATGAAGGAATAACTAGGAAGGTGTGACAGAGTCATGAGGGATACCTGTGGCAGTGTAGGCATAATCTGTCGACAGGTTGTGCTAGGTGGAGGCAAATGCCGGGCAGGCATAGACAGATGTTGGTGGATACAAACGGACATCGGGTAGGCACAGACAGATGCCGGTCAGGCATAGACAGATGTCGGGCAGGTATAGACAGATGCCAGGCAGGCATAGACAGATGTCAGGCAGATATAGACAGATGCCAGGCAGGCATAGACAGATGCCAGGTAACTAGGGAGAGGTGTGGTTGGTAACAGTTGGGCGTCATAGGGCATACTAGTCAGGAAAAAGAATAGGGGTCCCGTATATCTATGATCAAATTGTAACATTACCCCCGTTTTAAGGCATAGAGACACTGCTGAAAACTCAAATCAAAGATCCTGTGTGCGGTCCAGGTGTATGTGATGGCAGAGTGCAGGTGTCAATGAGTAGGTTGGATGACAGGCTGAGGGATGGCCAGTGAGATATGGCAGGTGGCTGCGGAGGAGTTTCTAGGTGGGGTGAGTGCTAGGTAAGCAACGGCAATATAGCTTCAGGGATGGTGGTTACGAGAAAGTTGAGAACAGGGTGAGCAGCGACTGTTCAACACAGCAGGTTTCGAGTGGTGTGATGGGGTGTGGTCGTGATGAGAGGTGGTTCCAGGTGTCAACAAAGGCAGGCCAGGATTTCAGGAAGTCCAATGGGTAGGTGGTCAAGATGTTGGAAAGTGATAACTGAGTTATCGAGGTCATTGTGATGAGGAGGCTGGGATTTACTACCAGAGATAGATAGTGGGGGTGAAGTAAACAGGGAGACGTTCAAGTTTCTGTATTGTTCGGTGTGACGGGGTGACAGGTTGATCGGGAACGACCAAGGTTTCATTTTGGAGAAGTGGGACCATCAGATTCAAGGCAACATAGCCGATAGTGACGGTTTCTCGAGGTGACAGGTGTTGGAGACAAGGATCATTGTAGAGGGTCTCGTTGTTGGTGGGGTGGTAAGGGTGTTAAGCAGAGATGGAGTGTCAGGGTGAGAGGGATGGTGACTGGGGTAGGTTGGTTTGAACATCATGGTTTGAGCCAGTGAGGGAGGGAGAGACATTGATGTCGATGGTGTGGCAGGTTTGGCAAAGTCTG
>JBBPMH010000959.1:0-13439 GCA_038090235.1 Pulveroboletus ravenelii
CATGTATAGTAGTATTTAACCAGTATTCATAGGATGTACCTACTCATACTTGGAATTCTCATCCTTCTGCTCTTGTCTTCACCAACATTAGTAGCTGCAGGCTTTCTTTGGTTGTTCACTTTGAGCCGCCTGAGATTGATCCCTGATACCATCCTCAACATTGACCCTTCTGCCTTCTTCACCACTGCCATCCACAACTCGGACAATAAATCTCAGCTGGAGCCTGCTTGTCTGGACTTCCAACCTTACATCGCACAGGCCTGGGCCAACTTCCAGGCAGATAGGGCGTCAAAGGACAAAGGGAAGTGAGTCTGGTTCGACAGTGTTCAAGTTTCCTCCCACAAGTATCCTGATCCCTGTTCTGCCACTGTCTCTGAGGAGCTTCTCTTGCCAGAGCTCTAACAATAACAATCGTCTATGTCTTTGTCTCATCTTACCACACCAAATGTTTCTCCCATGCACCCAGAACAGTGCAAATTGTCTGGGGGTTTCATAGCCCTGCCATCATCATCAGTCCCAGCTTCTGTTGGTCCAACCAGACCCAGCACTTCATCATCCAGCGCAACTGGTACCCTTCTGTCTCATGCCTTCCAAACTTACAATTTGTTTCCCTCTTTATCCACAGCCCCTTTAGATATTCTTGCCCCCTCAATGATGACTCTGCCCCTAAATGAGTCTTGGACTGGGTTATGGACATGTCTGTCCTGGTCCCTGTCAAGGACCTATTTGCCGTCTCCCCAGAGTTCCATAAATAGTTCTGTGACCTCACAATGATAAAGAGGGTCATATCCACCATGTTAACTAATGTTGTACAGGTAAACGCTCACTGGCCTCAATCCAACCTCAGTTGCCCATAAATATGGTGACCAGGTCCTCTACAATGAGGAAGGACTCATAGTTGCTCATCACAACGTCCCCCTCTGTGCCATCGAGGCTTGGATTGGAGGGTGCAGATGTACCTTAGTGGGTGTCTTGGACTCTGGGTCTGAGATAGTTGCCATGCCGAAGCAAGTGTGGGAGTGCCTGGGCCTACTAATCTGGTCTGACCACACCATGCACATGTTGTTAGCCAACACCAGCATCGACACTACCATGGGTGTCCTTGAGAACTTGGACCTGGACTTCGGCACAGGCAAAGTGATGCTGCAGGTCCAAGTGCTGGCCCAGGCAAACTTCAACCTACTGCTAGAGCAGCAGTTTTACTGTCTCATGGGAGCAACTACTGATGACTTCCCAGATGGGTCCCAGACTATTACCTTGTGCAACCCCAACATGGGAAAGCAGTATATACTGTCAACCCGTGCCTAGTTGGAGAGCTGCCCCCATTGTCACAAAAATAAGAAGTGCAACGTCCATCAATCCACCTCAGATGGGGATTTTTGATTTTTGATAATCCAGAATCTGTCCAGGGAGAAACTGGTACCTTTATCTTGTCATCTTCTCCTTGTCCATTGTCTTCTTCTCCGCCTGCTGTTTACTTTTATTTTTATTCTCCTCCATTTCTTCATTTACCACCCCTTTCTGTCGGACCACCTCCTCCTTCAGCAGACTATTCGTTTTTATCTTCTACTCAATCCATTCTCACACTGGATGTTATTCAAGCACTTAATTCTATTTATTCATATGATATTGTCTTGCATTCCTTGGTTTACAAACCTGTAACCAAGAAGGTCCATGCTATGATGGCTCCTATCAATGAGGAGTTTCGTATCATATGCACCCTACTAGCTGATCCTCTTTCCAGATTGGTCCCTCTACCCTTTTATCTGCCAGATTTTACCCTGGGTATTCATTTTACTCAGGAGCAGGCTGACACCCTAGACCTTGACCCTGCAAACTGGCTTTTGCCAGAAGAAACCAAACTCATTCATTGAATCATCTGTGAACACAAATCCACCTTTACCTAGATGCCTATGAAACAGGGGCACCTTGACAAAAGATACTTTCCTGCCATTAAGATCCCAACTGTACCTCACACACTGTGGGTACTTTGAAACATTCCTGTCCCCCCATCTATGTGAGTGAACACAATCCAAATCATCAAGGACCAGATCACATCTGGTGTATATGAACCATTTACTGCCACCTATCACTCCCACTGGTTCTGCATACTTAAGCAGGACAGCAAATCATTCTGTCTCGTCCATGACCTTCAACCACTTAATGCCGTCACCATCCATGACTTTTCCACCCTGCCATTCATCGAACATTTCGCTGAGTCCTTCACCGGCTATGCTGTCTACAGCATGCTGGACTTATTTGCCAGATATGACCAGCATCCGCTCCATCCAGACTCACATGATCTGACCATGTTCAACAGTTCAATGGGTCCACATCACCTAACCACCATCCCTATGGGATATACAAATGTGGTACAAATCTACCAAGCTGACATGTTGTTTATCCTGCAGGATGAGATCCCCTAGTACACCTATCTGTTTATCAACGACCTTCCAGTCAAGTTAGTCACTGGCCAGTATCAGCATCTGGACAGCACCTATGAAACTATCCCAGAGAATCTGGGCATCTGCCAGTTCATCTGGGAGCACCTGCAGGTTGTCCATCATATTCTTCAGCAGCTGCAAAACGTTGGTGCCACTGTCTCAGCCAAAAAGTTTGTCCTCACCACACCAGATACTACCATAGTTGGCCACAAGTGTATGTTTGAGGGCCACATCCCTCATGCAGCAAAAGATCTGTGACTGGCCAGCCTGCCAGAACCTCACCCACATACATGGATTCTTGGGCATATGTGGGGTAGTGCATATTTTTATCTGAGATTTTGCTTCGATCACCCATCCGTTGGTCAATCTGCCTTGGAAGTGCATTCCATTCAAATGGGGGGAGCCCCAACAACTCGCCATGCAGCATCTTAAGGATGCTATCTGTTCTTCTCCCACATTTCATCACTTGGACTATGAGTCCAGGTGTGAAGTTATCCTGGCCGTCAATGCATCCATGATCACAGTCAGATTCATCCTCTCTCAAATGGGAGAGGATGGCAAACATTATCCTAACCAGTTTGGATTCATCAGCTTGATGAAGGTCGAGAGTTGCTATTCTCAGGCCAAACTCGAGTTGTACAGACTGTTTCATGCTTTACAGGTGATTCATATTTTTGTTTTCAGATTATCCAATTTAACAGTGAAGATGGATGCCAAGTACATCAAGGGGATGATCAATAACCCTGATCTCCAGCCCAATGCAACCATCAATCGGTGGATCGTGGGTATCCTTTTATTTAATTTTCATCTTGGTCACATTTTGGCTACTTGGCATACCAGTGCCGATGGCCTCTCTTGTCATCCACTGTCTGATGATAACCCACCTGAGGATGACAACTTTGAAGATTGGTTAGACAATGCATATTCATTTTCCGTTTTCTTGTTGAACAATCGTACATCCATTTTGTCTCCTCCTCACCATTTCAGACACTTTTCTCATCTTGCCCCATATCTGCATCTGTTATCCATTCTCATCGCCAGTAGTCTGGGTCCAGTTGTCAACAGTCTGGTGCTCCCTCATTCAGCAAAAGCTGTGGCAAAGGATGCCTGGATTGACTGGATCCGTGAATTTCTTGACACTCACATCTGCCCAGGTGATCTATCAGATGCCAAATTCACCTCTTTCATCAATGCTGCCACCTGCTTTTTCGTTCTTGGTGGCTTGCTTTACCGTCATGAATCACATGGCCACTACCAACTCATTGTGCCACTTGATTGTCGGTACAGCCTTATCTGCGAAGCCCATGATGAGCTTGGTCACAAGGGCATCTTTTCGGTCCACACCCGCCTGCTTCTCCACTTCTGGTGGCCCCTCCTCATCAATGACATCAAATGGTACATCCATACCTGTCATGAGTGTCAAATCTGGCAAACCCAGAAGCTTTATATTCTGCCAACAGTGCCCATCATTGGTGGCCTTTTCCACAAGGTCCACATCGACACTATGGTCATACCCCAGTCCGGTGGCTACCACTTCATCATCCAGGCCCAGTGCACTCTCACAGCATATCCAGAGTGGCAGATGCTTCAATCTGAGAATGTGTCCACCATCACATCTTTCATTTTTGAAAACATCCTCTGTCATTGGGGTGTGGTATCAGAGCTTGTTACTGACAACAGTCCAGCATTTATACAGGCTGTTGAGTTTTTATCCAGCCAGTATGGCATCAACCATATCCAGACCTCCCCATACAACTCTCAGGCAAATGGCATGGTCAAATGGCATCATTACAATGTCCAGGAGGTCATCGTCAAAAGTTCCCTGGGAAGGGAGGTGTGTTGGCCAGCCACTGCCCACTCAGTGTTTTGGGTAGAGTGGGTCACAATAATGAAGTCGACCAGTCTCTTGCCATACTTCATGGTACACAGTGTTAAGCCTTTGTTTCTGTTTGATATCTCAGAGGCAACATTTCTCCTTCCTGCACTGGATGCTGATCTTGTCCCAATGTCTACCCTGATCACTTGATGAGCCCGCCAGCTTCAAAAGTGTCAGAAGGACATAGATAAAATTCAAGAGCATGTCATCACCTCCTGGTATGTGTCCATCAAGCAATTTGAGGTGCAGTTCAAAAATCGGATCCAGGAACAGAATTTCAATCTAGGTGACCTTGTCCTGGTCCAGAATACCCATGTTGAAAAAGAGTTGAACCGGAAGACAAAGCCACAGTACCTCAGTCCGATGGTGGTCCTTTGCCAGACTGCCAGAGGGTCATACCTGTTGGCCAAGTTGGATGGATCTGTGTCAAAGCTCAGATATGTGGCCTTCAGGCTACTACCTTATCATCCTCGAAACAAGGTATCAGTGCCAGTAACAGATTTAACTGGACTTGACAATGACAAACTCAATGAATACCTGGCCAAGGAAGATTTGGAGCCAGACAGTGACATTGAGGAAAATTAATCGGACATGGACTCATTTTTCATTTTCTCTCATCATTATTGCTGCATATACATTTTACCCCAGGTTTTATCCAGTGACCTCATATCTCCAATTTTCATCACTGAAAACATCAAAAACAGACAATCATATGATACATCTCTCTCTCTCTCTCTTTTCTTGCAATCATTGTTCATCAGACAAAAAGAAAAAAAAAAACATAAACATGCAAATAATATAAAAATATCTGAATCTGCTATCAATCTTGGTCTCTCATCAATCTTATTTAGATATTTGTTTTCTGACACACATAGAGACCAAGCACACCATTAACCATTTATTTTGTTTAGAATCCGGTTATATCCAGTACTGGATCAATCCATGCAGGGGTAGAAGTGAAAGCAGCTGATGAAAACAAGTCAGGTGGTACCCCACATCAAGATTATCTTATCTGCATCTGATTTCCTATTTTTATCTTATCTTATCTTTTTCTTATCTCTATCAATCTTGGACTCATGCATATCTTCCTATCACTTAGGGGTGGTACCTTATCAGACTCAGATGTGACTAGATATGGACTCAGACACAGTTTGGATTTGGTACAAACAAAAATAGAAAAATAAAAAGCAAACTATCTATGAAGCCAACTATCTAGGGGAATCTGAATGCCGCTTTCACCATTGCCACCTCTGCCCTCACATCATCAAATGCCACCAACACTTCCTTAACCTGGGCTGCCATATGCAGCATTTTGCTGTCGAGCTATGCAGCAGTCTAGAGCCCCACCTCTCAGGTCTCTGAGTTGACTGGCACATGGTAGGCCAGCCAGAACCAGGGGTTAAACCCCAGGTCTTCGTCAACTGGGTACCAACCATCCTCTTTTGCATCTTCATTCTCGTCCTCCAATAGATTGATCATGGGCACTGGGCTCTAGTCCCAACAAAGATGAACTGGTCACTCTGATATGTAGTTAGTTCCATCTACCCAGTGGAATCAAGGGGCAGACCACATACCTGGGGCCTTCCCCTTCCCTTTCCTATCCCTTGCTGCCTTACTCTTGCCAGTGACCTTGGGTTTGGTTGCATTTCCCTGGCTGCCTGACTTCTTGCATTTGGCCTTGAGCCTCTGGCATCATTTGCATGTTCGACCTTCTGGTCCCTGACACTCGACTTTAGCTCACACATACCTACTACACAGTTTCTCATGGGCAATGAATGAGACTCTGGCAGAGGTTCTCTTTGGGGGGTGGATGGTTTCCACCTGCTCATTGTTGTTATTGTCATTGTCATCTAGGATGACTTGCTGTCACTAAGTCCACCCATTAATAGGAACTGCCTGCACATGGATCTGCCATGTACCTTGGTCTGTCTCATTGGCACCACCACAACCATTGGAGGAGTATTTGCATTCACAGTTAAACTAGTCCCTATATCTTTGTCCAGGGCTGTCTCAGCCCCCAGTGAAGCGGTGGCCTACTCAGCTGCATTCTCGGCATGCTGCTGCTCCTCCCATCGCCTTTGTCGATCTGCCTTTTCAATCTTCCATCAAGTGGTGGTCTCATTGGCCTCCTTGATTTTTTCCATGATCCTAGTATCCAGGAGGGTCTTGACTTCACAATGGTGTGCATCCTGGAGGCAACTGAGGGTGTGTGTCTGGCATAATTGGGTAAACAGAAGGGCACATTGAAACACTTAACACACCAGAGTGTGTTTCCCCACTCAGCCACCCACATATCTTTCTCCTCTTCCAAATCCTCCTTGTCATCTGGGACCATTGTAGGAGCTCACAGTCTCCTATAGTTAAAAGCCCCCTTTCCTAGCCTGCCCAAGCATTCATCAAACGTCCTAGTTGTGTCCAGAGTCATCTCAAGGTTAGTCCATCTCATTTTTCTTATATCTGCTCTCTGGTCTCTGCTATTCAGTTCTGGACTTATATGTATCCATTTGATCTGGTCTGGGTCTGCCCACCAGATCATCTATTTTCACTTATCTCACATCAGTTTCTTCATATTCCTGTTATCCTTCATGTTTTGGACTATAATACATTGTTTTCTGTACATCCTGATACCTACAATTGAGTGTCCCTTCATAGGGCCTCATGCGTTACCATAGCTACTAAGTCCAGGGAATGCCCAGACTATAAAAAATGTGTATCGAGATCTTGAATCTCATCAACTCACTCCCCATTGGTCACTCTCACTGTCCAAATCATGCTTGCCACTATCCTCATCATCCTTGTCATCATCCTTATTGTCATTTTTCTTTGTCTGGGTCCTCATCCTTGACCCCTTGTTTGAATCCAGCCCTTATCCTTGACTATCTGTTTGTGCTCAACCCTTGTCCTTGGTCAGGCTTTTCTATTTTCTAGCATCGTCATCATTCCAGGTCCTCATCCTTGACCTGTTGTTCTTATCCAGCCCTTGTCCTTGGCCCTATCTGCTGGTATCCAGTCCCAGTTTTGACCAGATTGTCTGTTTTTGTCATTTATCATCATCCGGATTTATATCTTACCACTCTCGTGTGCCAGGGTAAGTTGCAGTTCATCTGTTCTCACACTAACTCTACATAAAACCCCTTGGGATGAGGAAACTCACCCCTACACACCACACCCCCACATCTTTTTACTGTTTTACAACAGGAGGGGGGTAGACCACATTATTATATAAGATGGCTTCTTGAGAAGGTTGTTTGAAGAAGGTCTTGTATAGTATGTTGCTTTTCTTTTGGTTTGGTTGTTTGTCTGGTGGTGGCTCTGTGATGGCTGGGTGGAGGTTGGGTATTCACAATATGAACTGGTCTGAGGGTTTACTCATTAGGTACTTGTAAGCACTCCATATATTGTTGGTGTTGACATTCTCAAGATATTTTTCCCAGTGTGCTTATTTGGCATGGCATATGTGCTAGGCATATGTTGCTTGGGCTTTGTGGTATGTTTTGTAAGTAGGGTGTTTGTGCTGTTAGAAGAGGTTGAATGACTTTGCTACTAACTTTTTGACCTCACTCTTTTCATTGCCAAGTTCTGGGGATCACCACCATTTTGTATAGGGGCTAGGGCAGGACTTGGGGACTGAGTCTTTGGTCATTAGATGGTTGAGTTTGGTTTTCATTTCCTTAATGTTTGTTATTTGTGTTGGAGCCAGCCGGGTCTCAAGTCTTGTTGTGAGTCTTTCTTTGAATTTTTCCCAGTTAGTGCTGCAGTAATTAATTCTGAAAGGAAGGTTAGTACATTCTGGAGTTAGCATAATCTCACTTATTATCAGAAAGTGGTTGGTCTTTGTCAAGTGAAGTTCTGGCAAGACTGTGCATTTGATGAATAGATTTGCAAGGTGGTCTGTGCAGAAGATGTTATCAGGGCAGGTGAGATTTTTTGTGTTTGATGCTTTGAGGGTGGGAGTACCAGGTGAGAGGGTTTGTTTGAGTCCATAGGTGGCCAGGAGGTCAAGTAGTAGTTCTATGGTGTCAAGATTGGCAGAGGTGAACAGGTGGGTGTTGTTTGGGTCATCCCATAGGGGGTGACGGCAGTTGAAGTCTCCTAGCAATATTAGTCCATTGGTTTTGGTGCCCAAGGTGCTGTGGTGAAGTGAGGCAAAATGGCAGTTGAGGAAGGACAGGGTCCAGGAGTGGGTGCAGTCATTGTACACATTGTACAGGGAGATTTTCCTGAAAGGTCCCCAAAGTTCAATCACCATGATGTCAGCATTTTTGATCAGTATAATTCTCCAGTGATCTTTGGAGAGGCATCTGTTGACCAGGATAATGAAGTGGCTGTGAGAAACATTTTGTGTGTTGTGGGTTATGAGATAGATGGCACACCAATGTTGGTTTGTCAGGGTGAGGTTTACCATGTTTATATGTGGCTCTTGTAATGCAGCAATGTTGAACTGTTGGGGATCCAGCTCACTAAGGAGGTCATGTTGCATAATGCTTGATTTTTGGAGATTTTGTTGCCAGATTTTGAGTAGCCTGCAGTGTGGGAGTGGTGGGTTTGTACTATTCATGAGAATGGGGGGTGGAGGGGGAGTGAGTCCTGGGTTGTGATGGGTTCCAGCCTGGCTGTGTTGGGAGTGCCACCCTCTGTCTGAGTGACCTATCAGTAGGTTGGCATTGGCATTGGTGTTGGTGTTGTCAGAGGGGGAAGGAGCATTTCTGAGACAGGTTTTATGTTTGGTGGTGTAACACCACTTGTTAGCATTCTTGTCTGAATGAGGGGTTGGTTGGGGAGGTTGGGGGGATGGGATTCCAATGTAGGAGAGGGGTTGTCATCAGTGGTCCACATGGATGGGTCATTTCATACTGGGAAGAAGAGGTATTTGGCATCTTTCAATCAGGTGTGGAGCTTTTGGCAAGCTTGCATGAAAGCCTCACAGTCATGACTCTATGCAGTGTGTCCCTTTTTATTGTAGTTAGCACAGTGATAGAGTGCTTTATCTGTTACCATGCACTCAGCTGTGCTGTGGGGGTCTCCACAGGTTCCACATATGTCTTGAGGGTGGTTGCATTTATCTGCCATGTGGAATAGGCTGAGCAATTGGCACTTGTAGCACCTCTATGGTTCTGGTGTCTGCTTGTTAGCACAAACCTTCTTACCCTCAATGAAAAGTCCATTCCTAATGGCCTGGTTTGCATC
Organism: Pulveroboletus ravenelii; assembly: GCA_038090235.1. Lineage (NCBI taxonomy): Eukaryota > Fungi > Basidiomycota > Agaricomycetes > Boletales > Boletaceae > Pulveroboletus > Pulveroboletus ravenelii. Next base: position 9,508 of record JBBPMH010000959.1, read on the forward strand.
ATATGGGTTGCTGAAGTTGATGATGGCATAGGCCACCTTTTGGGCAGATATGTGTTTCTCTGGGGGCTTGATCCATTGGATGGAGGTGATGGCCCTGTCCCCTAGATTTGAGCATGTTTCTATGTCACCAATCAAGGCCAGATTACTGATATCCAAGGTAATTAGGATGAATTGAGCAATAACCTTATGGGCTCTGTCTGTGATGTATGTAAGTGTTCTCATTGAAGAGAAGAAGGAAATTTGTACAGTGCTCAGCATCTTTGAGCCATTCTACAGCTATTTCATTGTTGAGTTCCAGGTGTATGGCTCCTGAGCAGAGTGTTTGAGCACTTAGGAATGACATGTCACCTGGGGCATAGATGTCACTGCATGTGGCATGTTCTAGCACAGTGTTTGCTTTGGCAATGAGTTCCTTTGGGGGTAGCCTCACAAGGTCTTCATTCAGAATCTTGAGAGTGATTTGCCTAGTTTCCACCTCACTTTTGGCTAGGATTTCAGCATAATCTTTAGTTTGGTAGAGCCTTGCCATGTCAGCATATAAAAAGGGGATGTGCCAGGCAGATTCAGCATGTGGGAGGGAGATCTTGGGTGTGCTGGTAGGCAGCATCAGTTAGGACATTGCTGACTTTATCCACAGTGATCTCCAGGTTAGTGAAAACCTGGTTGATATATGTCTTGAGTTGTTCTATAAGGTCAGTGTATTCCTGGGTTTTTATCTCGTGTTGTTAGATTGAGTGGTCCAACCTGCCAATTAGGGCATCTTCTCTTGAGTGGTGGGTGATGGGGGACATTGCTGGGCTGTGGATGAGCAGGGCAGCCATGGCATGCAGCATTTCCTGATATGCAGCCTGCAGGTAGTGTTGCCACAGCTCAGCTTTTGCATTTTTCAGCTTTTTCAGCCAAATTACTTCTAGTATGTTCATTTTCACTCTAATTGACATGCACCCAGTGAATGAAATGTAGCTTAATGTAGTCCTCACAATATCACTTATTTAAGCTAACTAGGGTTACCTGACCACTTTTGAGATATCAGCCCAGCTTTATTTTCAGCTCAGTTTGAGTATAGATTAGCTTAAATGAAATATCTCAGGAATGGTTGGATCAATTGTCATAATTCTTTTTTCAACTGACAGCCAGACCTAAAAACTGCATTGTGAGACCATATACATATATTTTAATCAAGCAGATAGCAAGATAAAAAATGCCAGCTTGAAGTTGTGGCAACACTATCTGCAGGCCAGTGGTGCCAATTATGTACTCAAGGATTGTTAGTGTAACATGCTTGGGGGTTTCATCATCAATCAGGGAATGGTAGCTGAACTGGGCTAGGGTAGAGCAAGCTTCCACTAGACTGGTAAGTTGGGGCTGGTTTCCTACTAAGATGAGGATATCAGTTTCACTTTTTCCAGTGAAGATCACTTCTCCTTGTTATCTCTGTATGCTAGTTGGGCCTTTTGGGAGATTTCCAAGGCTGGTTTTTGGCTGGCTGGCACATTGCTGCACCATTGGTAGCTGGAATGGCAGGGGGGTAAATTGCTTCTATGACTTTTTCTGGGGTCCTTATAGGGGTGCCATATGATAAAAGAGCAAGAAGTGTTTCACTGAGCATGGCTTCACTCATCTATGTATATATATGTTCTTTTTATTTCCACCCTTTTCCTTAGTCATCCTTGCTATTTCTAGACAGCAGCTGAGATAAGTTCTTACATTCTTTACTTAGCCTAGTAGCTAAATTTAAGAGTTCTGTCAGGACTGGGCTGCTTATACTATCAGCTGTCATTAATTCTGATATAGTACTAGTTAAACACATTAGTGAGAAATAGGAACCCTGGGGGTAGGGTTATATAAGCAATCTGGAGTAGGCTAGAGGGCTGTCAAGATTATAACTCCAAGGGTAACTCCAGAATTCCAGAGTTCAGACAGAGCTTCAGCTTCACTGTATGTGGTGCACCTTATCACAAGTCCAGTGCCCTGAATTTATGAGGGGGTCAGGCAAGGGTTAGAGTAACTTTGTTGCAAGCAATGAAGGTCAAGAAAGATCAGAGGAGAGCTATCAAGGCTCAAGCAGAGGGTCAGAGGAGAGCAGGAGAATCTTAGTCAAGTTTCAAACTGAAGTATCTATGACAGAATATGAAGTCTTATATACAGAGGAGGGAATGCCGGTTTACTCTAGTGGTGTCATGGTAACTGATGGGACTGGAGCACAGGATCAGAGGGGGTTATAAGGGAGATGGGGGTGTACAGAATAAGCAAGAAATGGAAACATAAGTATAGTAAGTCAGAATGGGCTACATGTAAGTACAAGTCTGGAGGATCTAGAGTGCATGCTTGTTGAGAACACATTGGAGTTTGAGAGAAACAGGTCCAGAGTTGTATCCAGAGGATGGAATTGGACAGGATATGACAAGAACATAGGAAAAAAATTTGTGAAGGTAGCAAGAGCTACTAGGAGTTGTTCATCAGATGTCTAAATTGCTAGAGCATGCTAGCTTCTAGATAAAGAGGCAGTGATGCCTATTACACTAGTTAAAAATGGTAGTAAAGTAGAGTAATAAAGGAACTCACCTCAGCCACTGCCCAAAGAATGGCAAGAACAACTGAGGGAAGTCTGGAAGTAAGAAATAAGTGATCTCTGGAAGGGAATAGTGAAAGGGAAGAAAAAACTGCATGGAGCTATGAAATAGAGTGAAAACAAGAATTGAGCAAAGAAAGAATGCAAAGGGTGAGTACTGTTATGCTTGATCCCAAAGGGTCAAGTGTGGACTCAGCTAAGGATCAAGGACAAGGGGAGCTGTCAGCAAATAGCTATAACAAGGTGAGGACAAGGGACATAGCCTGCACCAAGCAGGGTCTAGGGTTTCCCATTAGGGCCAAGGGTTCACCCAATGGATAGTTGGCAAGTGACAAGGGGTCTGCCTGACAGATGGTCAGCAGGAGACAAGGGTTAGAGCAAAGTGCTCACTCAGGTGTAGAGCAAAGATATGAGGAGAGAAACTAGGTATATTGCCAAGTAGGTCTAAGCTGAGGACAGCAGTATCTATAAGGTGGGTTTATATACCTACAGTAAGGTAAATGTAACAAGACAAGGAAAAACTGTCAGGATATAGATTTTTGACTTATACTCCTATCTATTCCTTTCATATCTTATCTTATCTTTCCCTTTATATTATCTATGCCTTGTTCCATTCCTGGTCCAGACCACTCCCTGTGACATCATAGCTTTGGTTAGCATTGTGTCATCACTATGTCATACCTATGTCATTCCATTCTAGGGTACAGGGCTTATCTTGGGCTTAGGGTTGGTTCAGGGTCCATTATGCTTCTCTTCCATTCTATCTATTATTAAGCTTTTTATTCATCTCTGTTGCCTTCTATTGTTATAGGGTTTCCCAAGGGTATAGGGTGTATTACATAGTTACCACATGTATAGTAGTATTTAACCAGTATTCATAGGATGTACCTACTCATACTTGGAATTCTCATCCTTTGGCCTTTGTCCTCACAGACATTGGTTGCCACAGGCCTTCTTTGGTTGCTCATTTTGAGTCACCCAAGATCAATCCCTGATAAAAACAGAAGATACATAATGCTGAGAAAGTGGCTGAGTAACACAGCGAATAGCAGAAAGAGAGCCATGAGTAAGAGTGGAGCTACAAGCCCGATACAAGAGAATTGGATGAGGAGACTAAGTCCATATGACTAAGCAGGGTCAAGGGCAAAGGATAAGGCATAGGGATCAGGGGCTAAGACAAGAAAAGAGAAAAATGTAAGTAGATCATAACAAGTACCTGGTATAATGCTGGGTATACAGTGGCTCAAATAAGTGTCCCAATATTGGGCCATTTTGGAAAGACTTGACATTTGCAAGAGAACCAAAATATATCAGCTCTGACCCTTGCAGGGTCATCAATAGCCCTAACTCTGACCCTGAA
>JBBPMH010000960.1:0-13390 GCA_038090235.1 Pulveroboletus ravenelii
TGCCGCTCGGATCTTCTGAGCATCAGTGATACCGGCGGCATCTCCGAGTTCACCTACATCCTCTAGAAAGGCAGGTAAGAGCGCGGGGGTTTTCCCATCAAACTTAGGGGCATTCTGAGTGCCCCTTATGGGCATCGTAGCGACTTGATCTGCCATTGGACGGATCGGGCGAGGTTGAATAACTGATGGCAGTGGAGGCGGAGCAACAGCTGGTGGGGCCGGACGGTCTAACGGGTCTAGCGGTCCGGAGGGGGTTTGGACGACTAGGAAGGATAGGGACGGGGCGGAAGATGATGAGGAAGATGATGATGATTCAGAAGGTGTGCACGGTGAAGCGGAGCGGTCCGAGGAGAGTGGTGTAAGAGGTGAGGAAAACAGAAAGGGATCCTCGCCGTGCCTCTGCGGCATGGAGGGTATAAATGCTCCAGGGAGTGGATCGCTTAGGTCGGACCGGTCAGCTATGGTGCCTTGGAAACAACGTGATCCACCGGTGTTAACAACCACCGGGGATCGGTGTGCAATGCGGGACGGTGTAGACGAAGGAGTTGAGGTAGACAGTGACAGATCTAAGCAACTTCCGGTAGCCGCTGACAGATCCGATTGGGTATCCATGGAGTAACTGAGTCTGAGATTGGCGGAATCTGGGAGGTCAGCACTGTTATGATGAGCGTCGGGAGACAAAACTCGTTGAAAGAAACTAGAATCTTCAGAGATGTCTAGATTCCGAAAGTCCAAGAGCAATTCTTCAAGTTCGAGACGGCATGCGGTAGGACGGAGACTTCATCTGGAACCCCTTTGTGAGTCCCTCGCGATGGGCTCCAGTTGAAGAACACTAGTCCTGTCTGTAGGGGGCAGGACGGGTGGTGAGTGGGTCTAAGGGTGCGATGCGCTCGACCCTAAAGGGACTCAGAGAAGGGGAGGTGAGTGGACGAGGACTCCGGACTGATGATACCTATATTCCGGTAGTCCGGGCGGACTAGCGGAGCGACGAACAATAAAACGGTGCGGTGAACGGTGGAGAACGGTGACGGTGATGGTGAACAGTGAGCGGTGAGCGGTCGGTCGAATGTTAGACAGTAGTTGTGAGCCAAACAGGAGCTGTCCTATTCAGGACTAGGTACATTCCTTATAGTCCGGGCATTCCCGGGACTCTGTAAGGTACGGTAGAACGACTAAATAGTCCGAGACGTTGGTGGTAGTAGTGGAAGTATAGTCCGTGTCGTCAAGGAACGAAGGAAACGGTGGAAATAAAGGATAAACAGTCAAAAGGGAAATGTAAACGGTACCTGAAAGTAACAGAATGAAGCCGCCGACGCAGCACAAGGTACTGCCTGGGGTCTGGTACTAGTCCGGTACTAGTCCGGTAGTCCGGTCGTTTGTATGTAAGGAAACGGTAAGTAAATGTAAACGGATATCCAACGGAATAGAAGGATGAATAGGTGGAGGCACGGTACCAGTCTGAATATACGAGATATAAATGTAGAGACGCGCTGCACTCTACAACGCGGAATTGGGAAACGAATGGAGCGCACTCAGAGAACGGCCGCCATCCTCGTCACAGGGGGACTTAGATCCACAGCAAACAATATCCTAAACGCCCACAGCAACCTCCTCCCAATCACACTCCACATCTGCCAAATCTGCCACCGCGCCACGCTACGCCTCTCGACACTAGCCAACTCCAACCTGATCAACAATGCAGCCAAAGCCGCCCGCAGGAACTGCAAGCGACACAAATCCCCCCTCCACGTCCTTCTCAATGAATTCAAGATCGACCCGAACCAAATGGAAACAATCACACCAGTCCGGCACAACCCGAAATGGACTCTGGACACAACTACGGACACCACAACCAACAAGGACCTTGCCACGGCACATGATATACAGGCCGAAATTGAGGAAGATGCCTGCCTGTACTCTGATGGGTCAGGCTTCGAGGGAGGAATTGGTGGCGCGGCGGTCCTGAGGAGAAAGGGCAGGAGGACTAAAAGCCTGCGCTTTTGGCTCGGATCAACCACGGAACACACGGTCTTCGAAGGGGATATCATAGGTATGATCCTCGCTATCGAACTACTAAGACAAGAAAGACAGGAAATCGGATCGGTGTCTCTAGGCCTTGACAACAAAGCCGCCATCCAGGCCACCAACACCTTCAACTCCAGCCCAGGGCACTACCTGATGGACTCCTTCCACAACTTGCTCCGCACCATACTCATCCACCACAACATCCGCAAATTGCATGTCCGCTGGACCCCCGGCCACACAGGCATCCCTGGCAACGAGGAAGCCAACGAAGAAGCAAAGAGGGCAGTGCAAGGCGACACCAGCGAGCCACGACTCCTCCCCCGCTCACTCCGCATCTCACGTGGCATACCATGTACGCTCCCAATTAGCAAATCAGCATGCAAACAAGCCTTCAATGACGAGCTGAAAAGCCTAAATAAGACCAATTTTTGCCTCTCTCCCCGCAAAGCTCTCGCTCATGAGATAGATCCATCTTTACCCTCAGACGCCTTCCTGAAACTCATAGATGGCATTCCAAAGTGCCACGCGTCTATCATCTTCCAACTTCACAGCGGACACGTAGACCTCAACAAGCACCTCCATCGTATCAGACGAGAACCAAGCCCCAAATGCCCTAAATGCAACTACAGACAAGAATCGGTCCTCCACTACCTACTGGAATGCCCGGCCTACGCGACGGCAAGACACCACCTCAACAGAACACTAGGCCGAAAGGCAACCAGGCTGAGAAACCTGCTAAGTGACCCCACGTGCCTAGCAGAACTCTTAAAATTCATACACTCAACAAAACATTTTGCTAGGACACATGGAGACCTAACACCTCCGCTACAAGCAGCAGCAAACCCTCCAAGGACTGGGTGACCCCAAAAAGACACCCCTGTGCCCCCGACGCCATCCAGATGTCCCACTCCCAGCTCAGCACAAGCCACCATGCCCCTCTCTATTCCGTAGGATCGGCAGATGAAAGAGATACAGATTGCAGAGGAGAGTCAACCCCATATGTACCACACATACCATTTGTAAATGTCTACCAAGGGGCAGCACCCCAAAGGACAATAAATGTGGTATAAAAAAAAAAAAAAAAAAAAAAAAAAAAAATGCAAACTCAACGCCATGCTCCTCATGAGTGATCTGACAGAAATTCCTCAATTTCATATACCCCCTTGACATAGTAATGCTGTGCATCCTAATGTCAAGTCCTCAAATTCAGGCTTGTCTTTCCCTGATGCTTGAAACTGGGATTCGTCTGATTCCCATGTGTGTGACAGAATGGCGTACTTTATACTGCTCTCCAGTTTTTGATGACCCTCCTAGTATATGTAAACGTGCATTCAAATGCGCCCAGCTCCATCTGGTCGGAGAGCTTATCAAGCTTCTGGAAAATATACTCGACAACAGCACTTCTTTCCTTGAGCACCATTTCTGGCAGTTTCATGAGTCAGGGAGAAAGAGTACTGGAATATGTGCATGGATATTTATAGACAGATCGCTGGTGGAAATATCACTGGGAATGAGATTCCATTGAATAGTGAAGAATTATTATCGCTCACTTGGGTGGAGGACTGCACTCATGCAGCTTCACAACGTTGGAATGGCCTGACTTGTCAGTCCTGGCCACAGATGAATGGAAACACACATACAATGACCAATGTTCACTTTTTTCATATTACCGTCTATCTATCTTTTGAAGCTTGGTAGTGCTACTGGAATATTAGTTATTAACGCTCAATCAAAAAATTTCAAACAGTACAGTGTGAACTAGTCACGTGAGGTATGAGAAGCCATCTCTATTGCTTGGCAGCAAGATCACCGAAGGATCTGCAACAATCTGAAGGTTCAGCTCTGCTTCTCTGACTGGAATGAATAGAGACACCAACAAATCCTTCCTGAATGACCTAAAAGCTGGAGTTGAGAGTGATCCTGGCCAGAGGTGGAGGAGCAAAGGCGATAGCCCTCAACCCTGCTCTAGACCCACCCAGAATTGGCACTTAGGTTTCTCTGAGAGCCCCAAGTGTTAGAAAACACAGTAATGGATGAGTCCTATGTAATCGGTGCTAATGTCCTGGAATGAGAAACGAGTGTAGCCTACTTGCCTTCAGTCTCGACTGGAGAAAAGTTGCACAACCAATGATAGATCAATCAATCAGTCAAACTAAGCATACTAAATCGACAAGGAAGTGGGAACAACAAGGATTCATGACCAAGTCATAGCAACATTAGTAAATGTAAATCGATCCCTCTATGTCGCTTTCAGGTGCAGCCTTCTTCCTTGGATTTCTCCCCTCATCACCTGGATAAGTTAAACCTTGGTGGACATTTGGGGGCACAATATCCTCAAAAAACAACTCACTCCTCTTTCTCAGTAGTTTCCCTAAAGGGGTAGGTTGAAGCAGATCTTGACTGTCGTCACGTACGTCGTTTCCCCTTGACGTGTTTTGACTGATGTCCAAATACTGAAAGCCATTCAACACCTGCTCTCTCTTCCTTGGAAATATTTCTGCAGGAGCACCGATGTCCGATTGTTGAAGTCCATTTGGCACCTGCTCTCTCTTCCTTGGAAGTATTTCCCGGGGAGCACTAACGTCCGATTGCTGAAATTCATTCAGCACCTGCTCTCTCTTCCTTGGGAGTATTTCCTGGGGGCCACCAGCATTTGATTGCTGAAATCCATTCAATGGCTGCTCTCTCTTCCTTGGAAGTCTTTCCCAGAGGCCACTGACATCAGATTGCTGAAATTCGTTCAATGCCTGCTCTCTCTTCTTCCTTGGAACCATCTTCTGGGGCCCGAGATGAGGCTGAATGCGCAGGTCCCCATCCTTATCTTGCTGTTCTTCCGTGCCAATATGAGAAGCCTGAAGGTCCTCCATGTCAACATCAGCATGCCCTTCCATATGGTACTCATACCTGTGGGGCCAGGGTTGGAATGTGCTGTGGAAATTGCACATCCTGGTAGGACGAGTCCTGAGGGTCGAGGGACACCTTGATTGTGTTAACGTCGCTGTCTGGACCAGGTTTGGAGCCAACTGCATTCAACTTATCAGTCTCACAAGGATTTGAGTCGCTGAAGATCCACAGTCAGCATGCTCTTGATACGAGTTTTAATGAGAATTCCTTTACCTGAGTGCCGTCTGTGAGGTGGTTCGTCCTCTCTTCTGAAGCACAACCCAAATGACATAGCATATCATTGCTACATGCGAGAGTGTGCATAGAGGACGAGTCACATTCTTTTCAAGCCAGCTCGACAGAAGGGCTCCAAAGTTAAGTGATGCAGGGTCTGCCATAGCACAGCTGGCTTATAGTAACAGAGGTGGGGGAGAGTCGTGAGTGAGTGGGTTTGCCTGCGTGAAGTGGAGCAACAGAGTCGTGAATGAGTAGGTTCGCCTGTGCAGGGACTCTTTATCTGAAAGAACAGCTGTAGAACATTTGGACCATCAGGCTGTGCCCCACCGCCTCCAGGATTGCTCAAGCTGTAGAGCATAATGCACATGGTCAAGTGATGCTAGCTTGGTTGGGGACACTGGAAAATAAAATAAAATAAAATGAGGGCTCCTTGTACTCGTACCACCACCATGACGAGTTTCCCATGGCACGCATGGCAGGGAGGTTCTGCACACAACACACAGAATGGTGACCAGCCGCCCCCCTTTCTGTTCCCGCCTCTGCCCCCCTGGGGTATAGCCCAAGATGACCCCTGCGACGCCCGTCACCACCCCCACGGTGACCCCCACCCAAATTCCCCTTCCTCGACCCAGAGCATGTGACTCCCACCCTGTAGATAATGCCACCCATACTCCAGAACCCCGATCCACTCTGTGATGCAGATGGTGAGGAACCCCACACCCCCCATCACCCAGTGTGCACCCAGATCACTGCCTGCGTGCATCTGATCCACCTTAGCGGGCCTGTCCTGCAACCTCTGGAACACTGCGAAAATGGACCGCCAACCACCCTGATAAAGCGAGATCAGTCTCCATTGATGGTGTCCTAGACACCTGAACACCTGAACACAACCGACTGGCATCTGGCGCTGCCAACTACTCAGCCTCCACACGAGGTGACGCCTGCACAGGCACCTACACACTGCCCCATTCCTGCCGAACTGGCGCTGTCCCTCACCCAGACATGCAGGTACCCGACTGCCGCCCCCTTGACGATGAAACCACCTGTTGACTACCCCCCTCCTGGCTTGCACTGCCCGCATACCAGCACCAACCCCCATAAATAGTGCCTCTGCGCCCCCCCCAACCCTAGGTCATTCATGGCAATCTCCAAATTGTCCAAACGGTCCATCCCCTCGCATAGCGATGACCTCGATGCTCCCGCTACACAACGACGCATGCGCGAGTATCGATCAAAAAACCGCTTTGCGACTCTTGCTCCTAAGGAGGGACAAATGGACATGTCCCCGACCCCATCTGCTCTTTTATCCACCCCCGTTACCCCACTCCCTGCTGCCGATCCCTTCCAGGAAACACTGACCATGGCATTGGCTGATGAGACCGCTAACCCCCCTGACCCCACCCTGCCTCTCGCAGTGGCGGCACCGGCTGAGACTGCAGATGACACCACACTGACGCCGCCTTCCAGTACCCTGGCCCAGCCCCAGTCGGCCCTGCTCTCACCTCGCCCATACGGGGCTCAGGCACCTCCCCCGCTCACTCCTCACCCGGCAGTACCCCTGTCTAGGCTGGCCCCCCCTGCCTCCCGGCTACTAGCGCACATGGCGCTGGCAACCGACAACCTCCGCAACTCCACCCAGCAGTCCCCCCCCTTACGCCCGAGCATCTTCCCTGCCCACACCCCAAAGCCAGTGGATGGCTTCCCAGCTACCCACCTCCGCCATAGTGCCCAACTTTTCGACTACATGGACAAAGCTGCGGTCGGTCAGTGGGATGGAAAGGTCCCACAACCAAAGCTTCTCTTGCGCATCTTTGACTTCAATCCCAACCGAGCCCCCCAGGAAGTCATGCAGACCATGGTCCACAACATCCACACAGCTATAGCTGGGATTGCCTATGAACTCCAGGACCTCTCTGAGATCAAAATAGCTCCCCCCATGCGAGCGCTTGATGCGCAGTATGCCCCATCCACATTCCTTGTCCATGGCCTGTCCCCCACCTTACAGCAGCTTCTGCTGAACACTAAGATTTGGGCGACGAAAGAAGTAACCTTTGAAGTGTTTCCCTTCGACCCTGTATTTCCCACATTCCTCTTTACCCTTGCAGGGCTTGTTGATGCGTCCTCCAAAGAAGCCTACCAAATCATCCTGCACACCTGGAACTCCACCCAGACCTATGACGCTTTTGTGGGCTGTATGGTCGGCGACCCAAACTTTCCGACCACTGCTGACCCGGATGGACAAACCCGATGGATGGTGGCCACCTACCACCAAATGCTGGAAAGCCTTGAAGTGAAATTCCTGGATGTCAAACTCCCAGGGGGGGTCCCAGCCCCGCGTTTCAATGTCTTCACATCAATCCCAACGGAAGACCCTCAAATCTGGCATGACGTTCGCAGTCTCCTTGAAGACACTGCTTACACAGCCCCGCTTCATGGCATGACAGTTCGCACTGCTATCCACCTGTGCTCCCTCTGTCACTGTGTCACTCACCCCCGTGGCCTCTGTCCCTTCCCTAGCCTCAATGGCTGGCATGGACCTTGTTTGACCCCTCTCCCATCCTCTCCTGGACCTAGCTCCCCAAATAAACAGCGCCGGGGCAAAATGACCAGCCGTAAATAGAGTACTTCCCCACCTTGTCCCACCCCCAGACTTTTCCCCAATTTCCTTTTGCTCACTACTCCCCCCTTCCCCTATCTATCCCAGTGCAACCTCTGGACGCTGATCACTTATGCCCCCACCTACTGTCATTACACATTTACTATTTATACCACACTACATACTGTTGCCTCAATAAACTTTGTAGTGTGCAAAGCAGGGCTGCACAGACACTCCTGAACTATGACACTACAATGGCAATGGTGCCAGCGATGGGCTACACTGTCACCACCCATCCCCTCTGTCTGCCCAAATTTACTGACTGTCCGCGGGACAGGAAAGCAGACAGTGCCCACCAACAACGGTGGCCTATTTAGGCCACGGACTTCCGTGCCACTGAGGCAAAGTGTTTGGATTGGTTAGCCAGCGATCTGTGTAGCCCTAGCCATGTACACTCACATAAATCCCCTGTGAGGCACTGGGACATGTCCTCCTCCCCCACTTAGCAATCGGGCGATGGGAGTGAGTAAAACCGATCACCACCCCTACTCAAATGCATTCCCCCCCAATAAACGGTCAGATGAATGGTCATGGTTCGAGCCTCCCCACGGCCAGAGGAGAGGTCCAACCTGCCACCGGGGACCTCCCTAATGATGGCCATGGGGTGACGGTAGGTGGAGTCACGCCAGCGGCACAAGGTACACCAGCCAGCTTGAATACCACACAGAACACCCCCACCCACCCCCCAACAGCACGCACAAAATTGAGAGCCAATGTTCTCCTGGCTACCTTAAACATGAAAGGTAGGACCCACTCCAGGGCCGCCCCTAATAACCACATCTCCAAGTGGACGGAGGTCCACCGCCTCTTATGACAAAAACAAATCAGTATCCTGTGCCTCCAGGAAACTCACCTCACTCACTAGCATATATCCGACATCAACTCTCTTTGGCAAATGCATTGCCCTCCACACCTCCATCAACCCCACTAACCCCAGTGGGTCTGCCGGAGTTGCCTTCATCATTAACACTGAATGACTGCACCCAGATCAGACAACTGCCACTGAACTGATACCTGGGAGAGCCCTTGCCCTCACCATTAAAGGGAGTAATGCCCCTGACCTCACAATTCTTAATGTCTATGCCCCAAATGCCCCACAGGAACACCCAGCTTTTTGGACAACCCTCCGACAACGCATATCCAACTGCTGACTGACCAACATCGACATTCTGCTTGGTGATTTCAACATAACTGAGGACCCTCTCAACCGGGCCCCTGTCCGGTATGATGACCTCACTGCTGTGGAAGCCCTCAAAACCTTCCGCAAGTCCATTAATACCCTAGATGCCTGGCAGCACGATAACCCCTTGGCCAGGACCTTTACCTTCACCAGCCACTTGCACTCCTCCTCCCGTCTAGATAGAATATATGTACACAGACGTCTGATGAATACACTATCAAACTGGGAAGCCACTGATACCATCATCCCATCTGACCACAAGATGGTCCTGGTGTGCCTGAGCCCCCCAAATATTCCCTACATTGGCCCAGGCCGATGGACCTTGCCCTTGACCATCCTTCATGACAAGACCACTATTGACAAAATAGTCGCCCTTGGTTGTGAGCTCCAACGTGACCTCGACCAAAGTAACCCTGACTCCACTGAGCCACAACAGCGATGGTCACAGTTCAAACAACAAATCACGACTGTACTATGGCATGCAGCCAAACGGCAGATAGGCAAAATGACAAACAGAGTACGCGCCCTTGCGACAGATATTACTGCACTGGAAAATAGTGAGGAGATTGATACCCATGATGGATCCTGGACATCCCTCGCCCTCCTTCAACAGGAACTCCAGCACCTCCAACAAAAATTGAACAAGACTGAAACAGCTAAGGCAAAAGCATGCTGGTTTGATAAAGGTGAACAGCTAAATAAATATTGGGTAAAGACCAACACCCCCTGTAAACCTAGAGACATAATCTACACCCTACAAGATCCTGCAACTGGCAGACCAACTACGAAGTCCATTGATATGGCTAAAATTGCCCATAAGTACCACAACGACCTCCAAACACAACACCTTCTGGATTATCACAGTCCAGAACGGCAGGCTGCAATAGCAGAAGCACTACAACAGATCCCCGACTCTCAAAAGTTCACTGACCCAGAGGCCGACATAAACAATCTCATAACCCCAGGCCAAGTCACCCAGGCCCTCCTGTCATCCAAGAATGGCACCGCTACTGGCCTTGATGGCCTCCCATATGAACTATGGAAACTTCTGCACCATCGTCACCTTCACCACTCCCAACACGAGGGACCCTCCTTTGACGTCATTGGCTGCCTCACACTGGTCTATAATAATATACAATGGCTGGGGACAGACAAAGATGCTGACTTCTCAATTGGGTGGATGTGCCCAATCTACAAAAAGAGTAGTCGCACCCAAATTGAGAACTACCGCCCTATAACACTACTCAACACCGACTATAAAATCATGACCAAAGCCCTAGCTTTACAGCTTGCCACCCATGCCTACCACCTCATCCACCCCAACCAGTCTGGCTTTATACCCAGCCGCTCTATCTTTGACCCCATCCGGCTAGCTGAGACCATGTGTACATATGCAGACTACATGGAGGAGGATGGAGCAATAATCGCACTTGACCAAGAGAAAGCCTATGACAAAATTGATCATAAGTACCTACTAGACATGCTCAGAACCTTTAGACTACCAGAAGTGTTTATAACAACTGTGAAAGCACTGTACCAGAATGCATGAACAAAGATAATCATCAACGGTGTCATCAGTGATGCCTACCTCATCACATGAGGTGTCCGACAAGGTGACCCTCTTTCCTGCCTCCTCTTTGACCTGGCCATTGAACCTCTGGCCACCTACATCCGAAACTCCACTGCCCTCCAAGGATATACCATCCCTAACACCAACCAGACCATTAAGGTCACTCTGTACACAGATGACACCACTGTCTATCTCTCCTCCACTGACAGATATGCCACCCTCGAACACATCCTAGAGCGATGGTGTATTGCATCGGGAGCCAAATTCAACCTTGGAAAGACCGAAATTATCCCAATTGGTTCAGAGACACACTGATGCCGACTGACCCAAACCCGGCAAGTCCACCCTAGTGACCCCCCACTCCCCCCTAGCATTCGAATTGCTGCTGATGGGAGCGCCACTCACGTCCTCAGAGCCTGGATAGGAAATAAAATAGAAAGTGTGCAGCCCTGGTCCCCTGTGCTCAATAAAATCAAGACAACTCTTGATCGATGGGCCTCCTCAAAACCTACCTTGGATGCCAAATGGCTGATTATCCAAATGGTGGTAGGTGGCATGACCCAATTCCTCACTAAAGCGCAAGGCATGCCACCCACCATAGTCAAAATGCTGCACTCCACCATCCGAAACTTCCTCTGGGAGGGAGCTAAAGCCCCCCCTGGGTTAAGCATGGACAACCTAATGAAACCCAAGGTTGCAGGCAGTATCAACCTCCTTGATATTACTGCCAGGAACCATGCCATTGAGCTCACCTGGCTAAAGGCCTACATAGACCACTCTCTTGCCCGCCCTACCTGGGCCTTTGCTATGGATGTGATCATCAACTGCATCAATAAAGATGGAATCTCAACACCGCACGACATATACACCTTTCTCACCACCCTATGACCCTCTGGGCACCCACAATGTAACGGAAAACAACTCCCCCGGCCCCTGGTTGCCCTTCTCAAAACTGCAAAACAATTCAACCTCACCTTTGCGCTGTGTAAACTCTCTAAAAGTCTGAAGCGGCAACTGCCCGCCTGGTACCACATTGGTGTCCCACCACACCTCTACCACAAGAAAAAAACAGCATGCTTACGCACAAACCACAATGCAACCTATGTTCACAACCTTGTTAAAGCCTGCCGCCGGCTGAACAGAGTGGACTCTAACCACATACCCCATGCAGATTGCCAATGCTCTGCCTGCAAAAGAGACCGCAGATGACACTGCAGGAACCCCCACCAATGCGCCATGACCGCCCACAACATCACCGGCCTAATGGATGACAAGTACAACGCGGCATCACACCCACTGAAGGACAGCCTCACACTCACCCACCGATGCAAAGAAAAGAACCACCGGGCCGCCTCTGATAAAGGAGACGAGATTCTTTTCAACCCCACAGTAACCTCCCGGAACTCACTTGATGAATGTTTCCAGGTCCTAGCTGATGATCCTGGTGAACCACAACCACCAGCCTACCGGATGGCCAACCCCAGACGTGAACAAGGACAGCTGCTCGAACCCACACTTGCCTATACTGATGGTAGCTGTATCAATAATGGCAAACTTGATGCTGCCTGTGGCAGCGGCATTTGGTTCGGAGAAGATGACCCTAGAAACCGGGCTGTCAGAATCCCTGGACCAACCCAATCCAATCAAATTGGTAAAATAGCAGCCATAGTGATTGCCCTCCAAGACGCTGACCCCACCTGCCCACTCACCATAATATCTGACTCCAGATATGCCATCGATGGCCTGACAAAGCATCTAGGCAAATGGGAAGATGACGGCTGGACTAACATTGCAAATGCTGCCTGGCTCCAGGTGGCAGCATACCAACTCCGACGTTGTGCAGCCCCCACCTACTTTAAATGGATAAAAGGTCACGCACATGACCCTGGAAATGAACAAGCTGATCTCCTAGCAAAACAAGGTGCGCACAAACCACACCCAGATGCCATTGATCGAGACATCCCCGAAAACTTCCAACTGCGTGGACTCAAACTCACCACATTGACTTAAAATACAGCCTATGAGGCGCTCAAATCCCACCAGAAACTGATCTATCCCAGATGAACCCTCATGAACCTCGACATCACCCGGTACGCGGTTCAGACAGCCATGAGCCAACTGGAACCAGACTCTACCCTCTGGACTAATCTCCGGCACCCTGACATCTGCCGTCCCATACAAAACTTCCTCTACCACACTATGACAGGCTCCTTGCACATAGGCGAGTTCTGGACTGGCATCCCAAACTACGAGGTGCACACAAAATGTACCGCCTGCCAGGCCAAGATAGAATCACTGGAACACATTCTAACAGACTGCCCCACAGTCGCCGCCATGACCATATGGGATCTGACCCACCAAACCTGGCCCACCAGTGGGGGCGGCTGGACCACCCCCACCCTTGGCCTTCTCCTTGGCTGTGGCAATATTGCTCCGGTACCTAATGGTAATGAACCCCCCACCGCTGCTCAAAAAGGGGAGGCAAGACTAAAGCGAATACTACTCTCCGAATCAACCCACCTTATATGGTCCCTTCGCTGCAACCACGTGATCGGTGGCCACAGCCACACTCGCACCTCTGTAATCACATGCTGGACCAATGCCATCGCCTCCAGACTTGACATTGACCGTCGACTTGCAAAATCGGCCAGACGGCACCTCTCCCGCAGCAAAGTCGAACAAACTTGGTCCCCTATCCTTGCTGATCTGCCATCCCTCCCTGCAAACTGGTCCACCAACCTTGAGGTTTTAGTGGGTATCAACCTATCCCGGCCCCCTGCCTGACTGGGGTTGCCAGATAGCGCACAGAGCCCTACACCCCCTATGAAGATAGGGCGTG
>JBBPMH010000961.1:0-13388 GCA_038090235.1 Pulveroboletus ravenelii
ATCATCTGAATTATATGGGGTATAGCCATTTTCATTGAGTGAAAATGTTGGCAAAGCATTGTTGTGAGATGATACCCCAGAATCATATGGACTCGGAGGATCATATGGGGTTGGGGTTGGGAGACACAATGTTGGACCAGAGGGTTGACATGGTCCTGATGGCTGCACTACAGGCAGTGGAAGGGAGGGCTGCTGGGGAGGAACGAAAAGTTGTCGAGGAGGAATAGAAGGCTGTTGGGGAATAGAGGGTTGCTGAGGGGGAATGGAAGGTTGTTGGGGAACAGAGGATTGCCAGAGAGGGGCGGAGGGCTGGCAAAGAGGAGCAGCAGGCAGAACAGAAGGCTGATAAAGGGTAGGCGGCTGATCCGTATGTTGTTCTGGATGTACTGGAGGTTCTGGTAAAGCACGATGAGTGTGATGAATATGAGAATGGTCGGGAGGGTGTAGCAAGTCATGGATAGGAGGGACAGGCTCTGCGTCGGTCATCATTTCAGAGGTCAATTTGGCTCGCTGACTCTGAGCACCTCGTACTAGACCACTATCGCAACATGTAGGCTTCAGTGTAGTCCAGAGCCTCGTGGGGTCTCAAACACTGGACTAGGACTATGGTGTCCACCACTGAACTGCTATTGCAGTACCCCATTGCTGGGCTGTCCACCCAAGGATTTTTGGGACATATCCACTGCTAGTAAAGTCATTAGTATGAATGCCAAAGACAACAGGGAGGACTCACATATGATGCAGGCATATAAAGCTGAGATAACCTGGTATGAACATGACCAGAAGCAATGGGAACTGAGGGAGCAGGCTGTGAGGAGTCCACAAGGTCTGAAAGAAAGCACCTTGCAGTACTCATGATGCACTTTTGTGACCATGGATAGGACCAAAGGATATAGTTGAATGCGAAATCAAAGATCTATCTGCCAACCTGAAAATGGACAAAGGGCAGGACTGGAGAAAAGGAAGTTGATGTGAATCTGCCTACCTTCAACTGGTCACCCAGGTGACTACATAGCAGGAAGGAATGAAACAAACCTACCTATAGAATGAAAGGCTCTCTGTTTGAGTGCTCAGAGCGCGCAATCCTTGCGATACAGATTGCCCATCCCTATAGAAATATAGGAGAGCCTGGCAGCAGGAAAGCGAGCAGTGTGCAGGCGCATGATTGATGGAAACCAAGGCCTTGCAGCGTCATGCTTCCAGAAGAGCGAACCCAAGTTTGAAGGCAAAAAGGAAAATGAAAATCTATGGGTGGATCTGAAAAGAGAAATGAGCCTTCAAGAATGCGAAGGAGTGTCCTACTGGTTTAATTCCTGTCTGCCACAAGGCATGAACCTTGGGAGCCTCATAAGCCTCTAGGTTACGGAATGTTGGAGGACTCGGAGTCCAGGTTTGGATAGCCAGTGAACCAATCATAAGTTGAATAACAGTCATGCTGAAATGCTATGAGCATCGTGAAAACCACAAAAATATGATGATCAGATGGAAAAGTCCACCAATGTTCATCTCTGATGCCTCTCCGTAACTTGTCATCATCCTGAGACCCAATATAGCCCTCATTAAGGCCTAGTACCTCAGTTAGTGTCACCTCAGTTAGTGTTGCCTCAGTTAGTGTTGCCTCAGTTAGTGTCTCCCAGTATGGAAGGGCCTTGAAGTACACCGTAGGAATCTAGTGGTAATGTTCCCTTTGCACTAGATGGGTCACAAAGCAAAATACACCACTCTTGCTGAAAAGCGAGCTGCACGGCTGGCACAGCAAAGAGCTTACATCCAATCAGTCAGGTACATGTCTATTATTTTACATCTGGTAGTATCTGAAATGGTCTGATAGAGGCTGTTCCACTCGTTCTGTATGGAACCAATATATGTACAATGCAATTCAATTCACAGCTCTGATCATATTACCTCCTGATCTTATTCAACTGGCGACAATTCCTTTTCCCAATACTCCCCTCTACTGCGAGGCTTGCCAGAGTGCAAACTCTCTTTGGACAAGTCAGAACTTCCCCAGTGGGAATCCGAGCCACCATATCAGCAACCCGAGCCTGCAGATACCATCAAAGAGGCATGTTTCACAATGAACCTAGTCAATGTCATGTATGGCCATTGTATGTGATTGGAGGAGGAGTTGCAGAGAGTTTGGGCAATGTCCTATCAAGCTGGCAACAAGAGCGAGGTTGTCCAGGCGCTTGAACATGTCATTGTAGGTGAACTCAGACATTGGTCATCTCTTAAGCACATTATTCACAACTGCAGGCTGAGAAGGCACAGAGAAATGGCAGAGTGTCTGTTGCGCTGGCAGGCGTACATCATATACTCAAGGCACGGCAAGCTTGTACAATTACAAAGAGGGGATAATCCATATTCATGCTACCATAATGCTAGTCGGCAATAGACAAAACTGTGGCATATAGGTAGTACTGAAATGCTTTCATGTCGCCCTCATGCAAACCAGTGACATCAAAACCTCGTAGATTCACGGCCACTGTGGCGAGAACCCATAAGCCGCAATTGAAGTCATTCATCTGCAATGCACTCATCTGTACCAACACAATTAAGTAAAGGCTAATTCACGATTGCAACAAGTAAGTTATATACATTAAGGGGGCGAGCGATCCAACCAAATGTGTGTGGAGACACATTGGGATGATGCCTTTGTGCAAGTCATAGCAATCAGGAAACAAGTTTCATTATGTCCTATAAAATGTCAGTGAGGTCAAGTGCAACAAGCAGAGGAAAAAACTTACTGGAACATCGGTGTGCCATGGACGCTGCTCTGCTAGGCTATCGAAAAGGTAAAGCTCCTTACGTCTGAAGTGCAGAATGGACAGAACCTAGTGTCCAGGACGGTGAATTGGGAGAATCTATATGTCTTTCACCCAGTAAGAATTGCGGCGTGTGCATCTCCACAACTCTTCATCAGTCGCGCCGTACCAAATTTGAGGCAGGTCGTGAGTGGAAAAAATGGCAAAAGAATTGATGTTGTGAGATTGAATGGAAGAAAATAGAAGGGCGATGCAGCCGTTGACACAGACATCATTGAGGCAAGCAGTCGGGAACTTGAGCAACTCGATATCACAAGCCTCAAACATGAGGGAAGGAAAGCCATCCTGAGGTGCTCATACCCTCCTGCCAGGTGAGCCTTTGATGACCTTTGGCAGAGTTTGGGATGATGGTGTGGTGGGATCAATGGTGAGAGACTAGAATGCGTCATTGCCATATAAGAAAGGGGATAGGACGGTGATCATACCAAAGACATATCCCAGATGATCCACATGCTGTGAATGGGCAGACTTTGTTCATCATTAGGATCTTCTTCATCAGGTTCTGGGTTGTCCTCTTGAAGATAGTCCACGAGCGTCACGTTGACTTGATCCTCTGGCAAATCTCCCAGAGAACCAGTGAGTATGTCATCCTCCTCAAGTATTCTGTCTGGAGCTTCCATGATCGTTGGCCTCACCCATGTAAGGGATATTGGCGGAGTCTCACATGCAAGTGTCATTGTGAGGGAGACGGCTTCTTTCGTCTGGCTATTAAACCGAGTAGTGGAGACAAGAGGATTAGGTCCTGTACAGACTGCGAAAACTGGAAATGAAAGTTTCAGTTTCATGTCACATGTAGTCATGTGCAACTACCAAACATGGCCTACACTGCCACACGGGAGTATCCAGATCCCATTGGATATGTATCGACAGTGCATCATAGGTACTTGACAATGGATCTAGAGGCTCAATGTACCCAAGAGCAATGCCGCTGCCACCTCACTATTCTCATTTCCATCCTTGTAACTCAGCTAGTTTACTACTATAACCTGCTATTTTTGACACCCACCACACCAATTCCTTATCATACCTCGATTCTCACTGGTGAAGGATGGATGATTGAGTTGATAAACGGCCATCCAGATTGGATCCAGACATGCTTGGGTGTCGGGCATGGTGTTTTTGATCAATTAGTTCAAATACTGATGTGCCAAGGCATCAGCCGTTCGCGAAATGGAATATCCGTCGAGGAACAGCTCGGAATCTTCATGCACACATGTGTCACTGGCCTAACATCCTGGCATGTTGCAGAGAGGTTTCAACACTCCCAGAGTACAGTCAACAAGTCAGTGCTTATAAGAATACATGTACTTATGAATTCTGACGTTCCCAAAGGTATTTTAAATGAATGCTGTCTTTTTTTTCAAGCGCACCATTCTACACTTCTCAGGTCAAGTTTCCAACCGCAGAAACCCCATATCGTCAGTGATCACTGATGATCGACGCTTCCGCTTCTTCCACAACTGTATCAGGGCAGTTGATGGGACCCATATCTGTGTTTTCACTGCCGCCAATGACCATCTGCACATGCGGAACTACAAGGGATTCCTTTCGCAGAACTGTCTGTTCATCTGCAATTTTGATTTCTTTTTCACTCACGCACTTACCAGCTGGGATGGTTTGATTGCAGATGCTACAATGTGGAATGACGCATACACCAACAACCTTCAGATGCCTCAGGGAAAGTACCTTCTCGCTGACACGGAATTTGGGACATCTGACGCACTTCTTGTGCTGTACTGTGGTGTTCAGTATCATCTCCATGAGTGGCGTCGGGTGAGTCTAAGGTGCATTTATTCATTGATATACTGTAAATTAGATTAATTGTGTCCAGGCCCCAGAACCAGGAAGAACTATTCAATCTACAACATGCTGTGCTCCGAAATATCATTGAGCACATTTTTGGTGTTATAAAGCGCAAGTTCCGTGCACTCCAGATCCCACTCAAATATGACATGCATGTTCAAGCCCGACTCCTGATTGCACTATGTGCAATTCACAACTTTATCCGCTGATACGATCCCGATGACTTTTTCAACCCTGACCTCTCAGAGATAGAGTTCACTGCAGATGGGGAAGATGAGCAGGCTGGAGTACTTGGAAATGGACCAGCAGATGGAGCGGAATGACGACATGCAGACCAGCGCCATGATGGAATTGCACAAGCGATGTGGGACGATTACCAGCTGGAACTCACCCAACGCAGATTATAGGTCGGTTCACAGAAACATGTATTTGTTACAAACAGAGTAGACTTGAACGATATAAAGTAAGACAGTGTTAGTTGTCCGTATTGACTTCCATCTCACCCGAGTGCTCAGCCAGCTGAGCCTTGCAAGCAATGTCCTTCAGCTGACGTACTAACCACTGCCTTCTATCCTCCTCACTCAGCTTTCGGAAAATGATGGCCTGGTTCCGGTTTTCAGGGAGGGCGAGGTAGTTGCCGATATCGAGCCTTTGAATGGTCGATAATTCAGTATGTTCATTGAGGATGTTGATGGCGATACCAAGGTCATAGCAGGAGGCTATCCCATGTTTCATGAAAGGTCTTTGACAGCAGTTGTGATCTCTTGCATAGCAGCACTACCTGCTTGCTGTGCCTGTGCGGTAGTGGATAGTGGATGCGATCGTTTATACAAACTAGTTCCAGACCCAGCAGCCGAGTCGGGCGCCTTTCTCTTTGTCCAGCTAATGCTAGTGAGACTGGATGTACTAGAAACAATGGCAGACGGTAAGATAGAACTGGATGGGGCAGACAGCGGTGCGAAAGTCAGATTAACGGCGCTAGACGATGAGGGATTCTGCCCTGTCTCTGGTTGCTAGGGATTGTCCAATGATATCTCATTTGCAGTGGCTGAAAGTTGATGGAGATTGAGGGCCAGTGTTGGATGATCAGTAAATGCTGTTTTCGCCCCTTGAAAAATGAACTTCCCCCTGCTTGTACTGGGGGCAAAGCACTCCATAGACTGGAAGTGAATGAAGCCCTTGTTTCTAAAGGGCTTTGCATGTTTATGGGACTGTTTATTGTGTATTATCAGTAGCATTCATGAGCTATAGTCACTAGGTGTGGACCTTGATGTATCTATTCCATACGTCTGCTTGCTCGAGGGTAATCCTGTTACATTTCACTTTTTGTCTTATCTTGTTTCTTCCATTTGTCATTGAACATTAGTCTCCTCATCCGATTCTCTCGTATCGGGCTCATAGCTCCACCATTAGTCACCAAGTTCCTTTTGCCATTCACTGGTTTACTCATAGGTTTACCAATCTTTGTTGTTTCCTCGTTGTCTTCATTTTATCTTGTTGTTTCCTGATGTACTATAAAAACCCTCATAGGTCCACCTGTCTCCTTAACTTAGACCTACTCAGCAATCCATCTGCTTTCTCTAAGTGCCCTCGCTCTGCACTCGACTAAGCGCTTTGCTCATAACATAGTCTTCTTGCTAGCTAGTTGCTAGGCAAGACCCTCGACCATTGAACATCATCGGCTAGTTGTCAGATGAACCCTTGACCCTGCTGTTAGCAGGCTACGTTTCTCCTCCTCGTCTTGCTAAGGCAGTTAGCTTATAGCAATCCCTCGTCCTCGACCCTTAGCCGAGTCCATGTCTTGACCCTTAGCCAAGTCCATGTCTTGACCCTTCGGGATCAAGCGTAACAAGGTGTGTATGTTTACACTATTACCAAGCAAACACTCAGAATGCCCAGGGACAAATTATTCAGGGCCCTTTTCATCGTAGCCTTGCCACTGCTGTTCAGTGGTATGACATTTTGCAGGTAGAAGTCAAGAGACAAATAGACCACATAATTCAAACATCCCATGATCGGATTTCACCATTGGAAACGCCTGGTTCCATGGGATCAAGCCCTGCAACGCCTTCGAGTTCTTTCCCTTCCCTTCCATCCCACAACCCTGCACTGCAGCCTGGGAAGTGTGCTTCCATTTTGGTCCTGCGTTGTCCTGCTTGCTTTGGAGGCACCATGTTTGGAAAGCCTCTTGCTGAGGGCAGTGATATTCACGTTGCCATGGATGGTAATTTCCACCATCGCCACTGCTGATCTGCCGGTGATTGCCCTCCCTTCTACAATCCAGCATACTTCCTTCTGAAAGAGGTAGTTGATTCGATGGGCGACCACATCCAGAAGCAGCACAAGAAGCAGGTCAAAGCTTACCAGAGGATCATCCCGGACAAGGTGATTGATTTGTGTGAGACATCCTACGAAGCTGCCAATGGCAATAAACAAAAGGCTGCCATGGACAGCTTCAATGACACAGGGATCATGGCACTAATCTGTCACCATGACATCCCGCTCTTCTTCATGAACATTGATACTCCTGGTGAACAACAGAAGTATGCACTCACCCTTATACAACATCTTTTCTCACTACTTCCTATGCAAGCAACTGTTACAGGATTTTATGACATTGGCTGTGTAACAGCCAGGATCGTATCTAAAGTAAGATTGATCCTATTACTCGCCCCAATCTTACACTCTGTCATAGCATGACATTCTCAGTGTGGACATTGTCCAGCGCCTGTGGTTTGCCACTACAGCGATGCATGCCTATGGCCATGAGTGGGCATGCCAGCTGATTTACAATCTGTGTTTGGCAATGGGTCTCGGCCTCTCAGATGGAGAAGGCACCAAACAACTGTGGTCTAGACTCATCTGATTGATCGGCATTGAACATGCTTCATCAGTAATTTATCTCTTTTTATTTTATGTTTTGCACGATGTGATCCATCTAAATAGAGAAAACACCACATATGGTTGATTGACCGACAAGCAACCACTGTCGCTCATGAGATGCATGCTGACCTCAGAGATTGGATCAGGCGCTGCCTCCATCATGGGATTCAGGACCAAGGACATGCTGCCCAGCAGCAAATCAAAGATAGTAAATATACCACTGCGCAACTCAGGGAACAGTGGGCACTGCAGAAGGAATCACAACTGTCCATTCATGCATATGAGTATTCGAATATGAATGTTTTGGACAATACTGACATTGTCTAATGATGTAGACATGCCTGCCCACCTTAAAAAACAACTGGACACCATAATATCCCTTCAATCTGACCTTGACACCACTGACAAAGCGCTCCAGGCTGCCTGGAGTGCCATTGAGAAGGATTCTGCAGCATCAGAATCACTTTTGGTACTCGACGGCCTTGAACGGACCTATGACCGGCTAATGAACAAGGTCGATGCCCTGTATGCTTTGCTCAACATCGAAGAACAATTCCCAGAGCTCGAGGGCATCAGCTTTGACTTCGTCAGGGTACTCATCTTAGCGCATGATCTCAAGATCAACATCTGCAAGCAGGCAATAGGCTCCTTCTTTGAATGGGACAAATTAGATCAAGCCGTCGGAGGCAGACAAAAACCTCTTGGTAATCAAATCCATTGCATCAATACATTAGACTAATTGATCATTAGGTATGAAACTCCACCAACAGACTCACAAAGCTATCGCCAAGCGTCAGCCCACTTTGATGAGTGCAATCCGCAAGTTCAACACATACTGTGAACAACTTTCAGAGTCCTATGATCCCTCATAGGCTATTCCTCTCCCAACCCCCCTTCTGATGAAGCTTGCAGAGCTATGTGCCAATTAGTCCCTAATGGAAGATGTCTGGATCACACCATCCCCCGGGGCAGTGCCACTTTGGATGACAGATTGGGATATTCATAATGGAATCCATGGTATACTGAAAAATGATCATTGCCTTGAAGAACAATGTCGCTTGGGAACAGAAGCAGACAACATATGTCGCTGGTATGGTAATGAGCTGGCTGCTATCAAACTTTCGCTGCACATTCCTACCAGTGAGTCTATTCTGAATACTATCTTCTATCAACTCATGTTTTCAGATGAGATTTTTTCTCCTTTCCTTCAACAACACTGTGAACATCACCTTAGCCTTGGTACCCAGTAGATTAAGGTCCTGTACAGACTGCGAAAACCGGAAATGAAAGTTTCAGTTTCATGTCATGTGTAGTCACATGCAACTACCAAATGTGACCTACACTGTCACACAGGAGCATCCGGATTCCCTTGAGTGTACCATACTTCTGATTTACCTGCCCAAATGTTGAGGTCCAGTTCGTCATCAGTCCACTCATTGTGCTCACAAGGCGCTGTAATAAATCCACTTTCCATCAGAAATAGTCAGTCTTCAAAGGCTCATAAGAAGGCAGTGCATTGGACTGATGAAGAAATGACAACACTCCTCAATTTTCTTATCGGAGAGATATCAAAGGCTGGTAATGGTGGTAACTTCAAAAAATCAACATGGATAGCAGCGGCAGCTGTCATGGAGCGAGAATTCCAGATCACAAAAGGTGGAGCAAAGAATGCCAAGGCATGTGAATGGAGATTCCAGCTGGTAAGTTTTTCGTGTCACTATTGATCTAGATTTAATACTAACAAATAGATTGGATGAAGAGTCAATACATGGCTGTTGTTACGCTGAAGAATGCCTCTGGATTTACATATTCTGATAAGGATGGAGCTGGGATTTGTTACGCTTGATCCCAAAGGGTCAAGACGTGGACTCGGCTAAGGGTCAAGGACAAGAGATTGCTATAAGCTAACTGCCTTAGCAAGATGAGGAGGGGAAACGTAGCCTGCTAACAGCAGGGTCAAGGGTTCATCTGACAACTAGCCGATGATGTTCAATGGTCGAAGGTCTTGCCTAGCAACTAGCTAGCAAGAAGACTATGTTATGAGCAAAGCGCTCAGTTGAGTGCAGAGTGAGGGCACTTAGAGAAAGCAGATGGATTGCCAAGTAGGTCTATGTTAAGGAGACAGGTAGACCTACGAGGGTTTTTATAGTACATCAGGAAACAACAAGATAAAATGAAGACAACGAGGAAACAACAAAGATTGGTAAATCTATGAGTAAACCAGCGAATGGCAAAAGGAACTTGGTGACTAATGGTGGAGCTACGAGCCCGATACGAGAGAATCGGATGAGGAGACTAATGTTCAATGACAAATGGAAGAAACAAGATAAGATAAAAAGTGAAATGTAACATTACCCCCTCAGTAAGGTGAGAAGACACCATCGACTTTCAAAACTCCTGGTAGCTGTAGCCCGGGGAGCCAGTCATGTTGCTGTAAGCTTCAGCGGAGAAGGGGTCGTTGTCGGAAGAGTCCGCATGAGGGGGAGGGACAGGGATGGGACTCCCAGAATGCCTATGAGGGCATGCACGAAAGGGCTGCTGACGGTGGAGTCAGTGAGCTAGGGGCGACGGCGATGGTGGTGAAGGGGGGAGAGTGGAACGACGAGAATGACCAGATGATAACGAGGAAGAGGTTCCTCCTGAAGGGCGGCGGGAGGAGCGGACAGTGGAAAGATCAACATGCAACAGGGTTCGCTGGGGCACTCCAGCGCAGCAGTGTACCATGGCACATTGGTACTGTGCATGTCCCAGGGCCCAAGTGTGGCAGGTGGGGCATTCATAGAGTTCGCAGTTGACTTGTACGTGCCCAAGCTGGCGGCATTGGAAGCATGCCTGCCTGTAAAGCGGGTGAGACAAGGGCAGGGGCCATGGGTGCTGGCCCCAGTAAGAGAGTTCCTCTCTTTCCAAGGTGGCTATTTCTTTGGGGTCGAGGGGGGAGGACAAGGCGGAGGGGTTATGATCTTGTCTGAGACTGTTGAAGTGGGTGGTAATGGAGCAGTGGTAACAGGGGCAGTTGAGTTCAGCCTTTTCAGCAAGGTAGCGATTGAGGTCAGCCATGTACTCTCCTAACCTCATCTGGTATCCTAATGACCTGAGATGTCCACAGAGGACGGCACAGATTGAGCGCAAGCGGTGTTTGGCCACAATCAGGTCCAAGTGGGAGTGGAGGGAGTCGATTAACAGGTCGAGATGGCAAACCTCTAGGAAGGTGTCGATTAGAGAGGCTAAGGGAGAGCCGGGTGAAAGGTCATCATCTATTGGGAGGGCGAGACGGGGGTCAGCGACATGCGTCATGAGGAGAGTACAATATTCCTCATCGGGGAGGTCATCCTGGAGGCATTGGGCGTAGATGGGGACGTCTGGGGGGTGGATCCCATCGTTGTGGCTGTGGTGGAGAATACGCCACTCACTGATGGTAGAGTGAGGGGTGCTGGGACGAGTGGGAGAGTCAATGGGGGAGGATAATGTTACAGAGGAGGGGGAGGTTGGTCCAGTTGTTGGAGAACCCAGTTGAATAGGATGAAGAGGAGCTCAAACGCCCTCTACGGTTCCCTGAATGGGCAGAACATCCATACTAGTAGTCGTTCCTGCTCCAAGAGGATTCGGAGCATTCCTGGAGTCAGGGGAGGGTACGTTGTGAGAGGGGCAAGAGGGGGCATCGGAGGTAGACATGTAGTGGACTATGTGGGAGATGGAATGGGGGAAGAACTTGGGGTGGAGGCGTTTATATGCCTTCAGGACAAGTGGGGCATTACCCATTTCCGACTCAGAAACCCATGAGTCTTCTTCTGCTGAGTAACCTTTCCATCAGATGAGGTATTGCTGACAGGGCGGGGTTCCATGATGACATACAATCTTCTCCACTTTGTATTCTTCTTCTCCTTCTATTAGATCTGGTGGCAGAGCAGGGAAGTTCTGTTTATGTACGTTGTTTTCATGATAGGACGATAAGAGAGAAGCATGGAACACGGGGTGGATTTTCCATGTGGGGGGGAGTCGGAGTTCATAGGAGATAGGAGATAGGACTTTTGTGATAATGAAGGGTCCTTCTCGTTTTGGGGCAAATTTAGGGCTGGTGAGGGAACATTTTAAGTTCCAGGCTTCTAGCCATACCTTATCTCCTCGTTTCCATGGGTTGAAACCTTGTGTGTTCCTGGATTTCATTACTTGGTGAGCTAGCTCGTGTGCTGCCAAGGCTTCATTTCTCATATGTGATAAGACTTTGAGTTGTGATTCAACAGCGAGAAGGTTTGTTTCAGAAATGATCATGGGGAGAGGTTTCAGCTCATATCCCATCATGAGATAGAATGGCGATTGGCCAGTGACTGAGTGGGGGTGGTGGTTGTGAGTGAATTCTGCCATAGAAATGTGTTTGGCCCAACTAGTTGGGTTATTGTGGCAGAAGACCCGAAGGTATGTTTTGACTTCTTGGTTGACCCTTTTGGTTTCTCCATCGGTTTGGGGGTGGTAGGTGGTAGAAAGGGCAAGGGAGTATCTGAGGAGGGATGCTAAGGATTTGGCGAATTCTGAGGCGAATTGGGGGCCCCAGTCCGATATAATCTTGTTGTAAAGGCTGAATCTGGTGTAAACCTTATGAAAGAACAGGTGGGCGATTCCTTCGGCAGTGACAGTTTTCTTAGTTGGGCACAAAATTACCCCCTTAGTAAGCCCATGGTCAACCACGACCAAGAGACTATCAAAACCACTGGAAAAAGGGAAATCCGTGATGAGATCACAGGACAGCTGTTGGAAGGGGTGGGTACAGGAGGAGGAGATAGGTGTAAGGGGAGCGACCGTGGGGTGTGTATTGACTTTGTTTTGTTGACAGAGGGCGCAACCCTGGACGTAGTTTCGGACAAAGGAGGCGAGGCTGGGCCACCAGAAGTCATGAGAGATGAGCTGGTGGGTTTTAAGGAAGCCAGGGTGACCGGTGGAGGGGTGATCATGGCAGGCGGAGACAGCGGCATGTCGGTGGGAGTCAGGTAAGTAGACATGACCCTGATACATGAGGAAGCCAGCATCGAATTTCCAGTCTGAAAGGCGAGAGTGGAATTGTGAGGGGACCATGCCCTTGAGAGCATGAAGGGCATTAAGAACAAGGGGATCAGTGGCGGAAGAAGCGGCCACCTTTGTGGAGAGGTTAAGATTGATAAAGAGGTCAGGCGGGAGGAGGGTGATGTCCACATTGTCATCATTGTCACCCATGGTGTGATCTGGGCAGTGGGAGAGAGTGTCAGAAGCGGCAAGTGAGGATCCAGGAACGTGGGTGAAGTGAAGGTTGAAGTCGGCAAGGTCAAGGAGCCAGCGGGCTTGGTGTCGGTTGAGCTTGTGTGGTTTCTGGAAGTAGGTGAGGTTTTTATGATCAGTCAGGACCTCCACTGGGAATGCAGAACCATGTAGATGGTGGCACCAAATTTTAAGTGAGCAGATGATGGCAAGGAGTTCTTGGTCATATATGTCATAATTTCGCTCGGCGGGGGAGAGGGTGAAGTGAAAGTCGAAGTCAGCAAGGTCAAGGAGCCAGCGGGCTTGGCGTCGGTTGAGCTTGTGTGGTTCCTAGAAGTAGGTGAGGTTTTTATGATCAGTCAGGACCTCCACTGGGAATGCGGAACCATGTAGATGGTGACACCAAATTTTAAGTGCGCAGATGACGGTGAGGAGTTCTCAGTCATATATGTCATAATTTCGCTCAGCAGGGGAGAGAGATTGGGAAAGGTAGGCACAGGGTTAGAGATCGCCATTGCTGTCTAGTTGAAGGAGGATTCCTCCAGTTGCCCATTTGGAGGCATTAGTGGAAATGGCAAAGGATCGGGTGGGGTCCGGTAATTGGAGGATGGGTTCAGTGAGAAAGGTGTTTTTGAGTGCTTGAAAAGCGGC
>JBBPMH010000962.1:0-13372 GCA_038090235.1 Pulveroboletus ravenelii
CATCGTAGGGTGTACTAGTTAGGAAAAAGAATAGGGGTCCCATACATATACGATCAAATCGTAACAGGTGGAGTCAGGGGAATGCCTAGGGACCGAGAGTGGCCATTGTGGTTGTAGATGGTCCGGCAGTGTTAGGGTAGCAGTTCTGGTGATGAGCCAGAGGGGACTGGAAGGGGTGTGGTTGGTAGCAGTTAGGTGTCATAGGGTGTACCATTAGGAAAAAGAATAGGGGTCCCATGCATATACGATTAAATCATAACAGCAATCATGTTGTTGATTACAAGATGTACCCTTTGGGTCCTGATGGTGACAGTGAAGAGGGGGGAAGCATGGGGCAGTTAGATCGTCTGGACGAGGATGAGGAGGAGAATGTCCCGCTTGGAGGGTGGTGAGGGGAGCGAACGGTGGAGAGGTCAACATGCAGCAGGGTTTGTGGGGGAACTCCAGTGCAGCGGTGTACCATGGCATATTGATATTGCGCATGTCCTAGGGCCCAGATGTGGCAGGTTGGACATTTGTAGAGCTCGCAATTAACTTGTATATACCTGAGCCGGCGGCATTGGAAGCATGCCTGTCTGTAAAGCAGGTGAGATGAGGAAAGGGGCCATGGGTGTTGTCCCCAATAGGAGAGTTCCTCTCTTTCTAAGGTGGCCACTTCCTCGGGGTCAAGGGGGGAGGACGAGGCGGAGGGGTCATTGTCGTGTCCAATGTTATCGTGAGTTGTGGTGATGGAACGGTGATATTGGGGTTGGTTATACTCAGCTTTCTTGGTGAGATAGTGATCAAGGCTGGCCATATACTCTCCTAGCCTCATCTGGTATCTGTTACATTTTACTTTGCATCTTAACTTGTTTCCACTTTGTTTCCTCCATTTGTCATTGAACATTAGTCTCCTTGTCTGATTCTCTCGTATCGGGCTCATAGCTCCACCATTAGTCACTGAGTTCCTTTCGCTATTCGCTGGTTTACTCATACGTTTACCAATCCTTGTTGTTTCCTCGTTGTCTTCATTTTGCCTTGTTGTTTCCCAATATACTATAAAAACCCTTGTAGGTCTACCTGTTCCCTTAACTTAGACCTACTCGGCAATTTACTTGCTTCCTCTGTGTGTCTTCGCTCTACACTCAACTGAGTGCTCTGCTCTTGCCCTCGTCCCCTTGCTAGCTAGTTGCTAGGCAAGACTCCTTGACCTTGAGAAGCCATCAACTGTTTGTTAATAGAACCCTTGACCCTGCTATCTGCAGGCTATGCTCTTCGTCCTCAATCTGTTAACAGCTGTTCGCTAATAACAATCCTCGCCCTTGACCTTCAGCTGAGTTCGCGCTTCGACCCTTCGGGATTGAGTGTAACAGTATCCGAGTGACCCTAGATGTCTGTGAAGGACGGCACAAATCGAGTGGAGGCGGTGTTTGGCCACAATCAAGTCCGAGTGGGAGTGAAGGGAGTCAATTAGTAGGTCGAGGTGGCAGACCTCTAGGAAGGCATTGATTAGTGAGGCTAGAGGGGAACCAGGAGTGAGGTCATCATCCATTGGAAGGGCAAGATGGGGGTTGGTGACATGTGTCATCAGGAGAGTACGGTACTGTTCATTGGGGAGGTCATCCCGTAGGCATTGGGCATAGATGGGGACATCTGGGGGGTGGATCCCATCATCGTGGCTGTGGTGGAGGATTCGCCACTCGCTGATGGTGGAGTGAGGGGTGTCTGGACAGGCAGGGGAGTCTACTGGGGAAGATAACGTTATAGAGGAGGGAGAGGTTGGTCCAGTTGTTGGAGAACCCGGTTGAACAGGATGAAGAGGATTTGGAATGCTCTCTCGGGGTCCCTGAATTGGTGGAAGGTTCATACTAGAAGTTGTTCCATCTCTAGGAGACCCCTGAGCATCCCCAGAGTCAGGGAAGGGTATACGGTGAGAGGGGCAAGAGGGGGCATCTGAGGTAGACATATAGCAGATTGAGTGGGAGATTGAACGGGGAAAGAGTTTGGGGTGGAGGCGTTTATATGCCTTCAAGATGAATGGGGCATTATTCATTTCCAACTCTGAAACCCATGAGTCTTCTTCTGCTGAGTAACCTTTCCATCAGACAAGGTATTGCTGACGGGACAGAGCTCCATGGTGACGTACAATCTTCTCGACTTCGTATTCTTCTTCCCCTTCTATTAGGTCCAGTGGTGGAGCTGGGAAGTTCCATCCGTGTACGTTGTTTTCACAATAGGACAATAAGAGAGAAGCATGGAACATGGGGTGGATTTTCCATGTGGGGGGGAGTCGGAGTTCATAGGAGATAGGCGATAAGACTTTTGTGATAATGAAGGGTCCTTCTTGTTTCGGGGTGAATTTAGGGCTGGTGAGGGAACATTTTAAGTTCCAGGCTTCCAGCCATACCTTATCTCCTTGCTTCCATGGGTTGAAGCCCCATGTGTTCCTGGATTTCATCACTTGGCGGGCTAGTTCATGTGCAGCTAGGGCTTTGTTTCTCAGGTGAGATAAGAGTTTAAGCCATGATTCGACAGCAGGGAGGTTTGTTTCTGCAATGATCGTGGGGAGAGGTTTTGGTTCATATCCCATCATGAGATAAAATGGGAATTGGCCAGTGACTGAGTGGGGGCAGTGATTGTGAGTGAATTCCGCCATTGGGATATGTTCTGCCCAACTAGTTGGGTTATCATGGCAGAAAATTCGAAGGTATGTTTCGACTTCCTAATTAACCCGTTCGGTTTCTCCGTCGGTTTAAGGGTGGTAGGCGGTGGAGAGGGTGAGGGAGTATCTGAGGAGGGATGCCAGGGATTTGGCGAATTCTGAGGCAAATTGAGGGCCTCAGTCGGATATGATTTTGTCATAGAGTCCAAACCTGGTGTATACTTTGTGGAAAAAGAGATGGGCAATTCCTTCAGCAGTGATGGATTTCTTAGTTGGGCACAAAATTACCCCCTTAGTAAGCCCATGGTCGACCACAACCAATAGACTATCAAAACCATCAGAGAGAGGGAGGTCTGTGATCAGATCACAGGACAATTGTTGAAAGGGGTGGGTGTTACGATTTGGTCGTATGTACATGGGACCCCTATTCTTTTTCCTAAACGACCTCTCTGGTTCACCACCAGAACCGCCACCCTAACCCCGCCAGACCATCCACAGCCACAATGACCACCCTCAGTCCCCAGTCTACGCTTGTCCATGTCTACCCCGACACCTATTTACCTCAACACCTGTCCATGTCTACCCTGACATCAGTCTACCTAGCACCTGTCCATGTCTACCCAGACATTGGTCTACCTGGCACTTGTCTTTGCCTACCTGACCTCCGTCCCTGCCTGACACAACCTATTGACAGATTACGCCAACACTGCCATAGATATTCCTCGTGACTCTGTCACACTTTCCTCATTGTTCTGTCATATTCCTTCACATCTCTTTCTGTCATTCTTGCTTAGTCCTTGAACTCCAGATCCCTTCACCCAATCCTCCCTGATCGGCCTCATGTTTCTCTATTACTCATTGCTCCCCTTTCACCATTTGTTGTCTTACTCACTCGATTCATAAGCCCTGTTTATCCTCTGTTGTTCTATGTTTACCCTCTGTTGTTTACACTGTGTATATAAACCTGCCTCATAGGTATGCTGTTTCCCTAGCTTAGATCTACTCGGCAATCTACGTTGTTTCCTTCTCTATGTGTTTTCACTTCACACTCGACCGAGCGCTCTGCTCTTAACCTCGTCTCCTTGCTAGCAAGTCACTAGGCAAGATCCTCGACCCTAAACCTTTGTCGGCTAGTTGCCGGATGAACCCTTGACCCTGCTAGTGGCAGGCTGTGTCCCTCATCTTCACTCTGCTGTAGCTGTTTGCTGACAGCTTCTCTTGTCCTCGTCACTTAGCTGAGTCCGCACTTGACCCTTTGGGATCAAGTGTAACATTATTCATACTTAGAGCAAAATAGGAACTAGATGAGCCAATGCTGCAGAGCTTGGCATGCTGGAGTTTAAATCAATTCAGAAGTTGCAGGACAAAGTAGGGCACCATTCAGAGTGTTTCTGGAATATTTTTCAACATTCCAGAGCTATTCCACAGCCACCCTGAGTGCCACTAATGCCCATTCTGGAGCCAGACCTCAAATATGGACTGTTTTCTCTTCCCTCCATGGCCTTTGCTTTTTACTGACTACCTGTTTTTCTTTTCTCATCAAACTTATATTTTCATGATATTCCAATGAACCATTCAACCCCCTGTGGAACTCTAGTAGGAATAGATAAATGAAATATGACTGATGAAGACAAGCTGGGTGGTAGCCTACTTCAGACCAATCTTCCTAGGGCAGCCCAGAAGGTATAGATAAATAAAAGGAGCCTGAAAAAGACAAGCCAGGTGGCCCCCTGCACCTTGTCTTTCATTTTTCCACTCTATTTCTTTCTTTTCTGCTTATCTTATCTTGCTTACAGTTTCCTTTTCCCTCTTTCACTTACTTCACACATTCAAACTGGACAGAGATGATTCCATTTCAAACACAACACAACTGGACTATTCTACCATGGCCATGCCATCTTACTCCTCTCCAGCTCCTCTAGCTCCTGGACTATGCTGGTCATCTTAGCCAGTGCATGATCCTGCTGAACCTTGAGCTCCTTGAGGCCAGCCTGAACCCTAAACAGCTCTGCTTGAACAGCATTGAACCAGTGCACAAGTAATATGTATGCTGGCCAATCCAGAGCAGGGGCCAGGACTGCCTCCACTGCCCTTGCTCTTTCCCCTTTCCCTGGTTCTTGGTGGGAATCTGCTTTCCCATGACCTCTTCCTCACTTGATGAGCTGGTGAGGAGGAACAGGGAGGTCACAGCCCACTTGCTGGGACTGACCTTGGCAGAGCTATGCCACTCTTTTTTCTGTCAGGTTGTTAGTTTTTTTTATAGCACCCATGCTGCCAGACTTACCTTTTGGTCACTTAATGACCACCTCCACTGTCCACTTTCTTGGACCTGATTTGCTCAATGCCCAGCTGCAGTGGGCTTTGAGCCAGCTGCAGTGCAGGCAGGCCATGCCCTTTCTGTGAAAACAGTTAGCAGCCTCTTTGCACTCCCTTCTGGATCTGACACACACCTTTTTCAACAGGCTCAGCCCCACCTCAATTGACATTGCCAGTCCTCCACCTCTGGTTCCACTTCCTGCTCAACCTCCTCCATGTCTGCCACTGTCCCCTGTGTTGGGGTGGCCTCCACTGTTTCTGGGGTGATGACAGGGGGTGCCTTTGCATACTCCATCCATTCAGTGAATACCCCACTCCTCCTCAAGCTCTTCTTGATCATCTGGAACAGTCTTTATGACTGCCTTGATATACACTGTTGCATCTTGAAATGCCTTGTGCACAGCTTGACAGTATGCAGCTCCAGTGTCAGCCATCTCCTTGTACCAGTCTAGCTTGCTATAGAAGGAGAACATTTGTTGTACAGTGGTGCATGAGAGTAGGGAGCAAGTGAGAGTTGCAGTAAGACATGTGCCACAGTGGACTTGTATCTTGACATGATGTGTGTTTTTTTGAACTCCATATTATGCTTAGTCATCAGGTCATGTCTGACTGGGGGCAGTTAGTAGCAAAGTCCCTTGCAGGTGTAGAGCATAGTATCTCTATATTTATATATGCCCAGCCCTGAGTAGAGCTTGGAAGGGCCTAGGGCCTGAGTCCTGGGCTCAAGCCCAGGCCTATGTTATATAATGCAGTGAGTGGGCTGGAGTGAACAATCCCAAGCCATGACTTACTATATATGTATGGTAACTGCTCAGCATAGTGACATGAAATTGTTGGAACCAACATGGATGATGCACCATAGATGCATCACCAATGCATGTCATAGATGGAAAATATATATTATACTGATGATACAAAGGCTAAATATAATGCTACAATGGGCCAAGTAGTAAAAATTGGGTATCTAGGTATGTAAGTCTAGCACTGCCTGAAAGATAACTTTCCCTATATGGTAACTGCTTAGGTGCACCCAAAATGGACTACATGGACTGCTGGTTTACTACATGGACTTCACCCAGGCTACCACAGACTCTCCAAATATATACATATAGATTAGCAATGAATTCATTTATTTTATTTACCTATTCCTTTCCTTTACATATAGGCAAGCACTTGTGTCTACATACATGGGCTTTTGGAGTGTTGTTCC
Organism: Pulveroboletus ravenelii; assembly: GCA_038090235.1. Lineage (NCBI taxonomy): Eukaryota > Fungi > Basidiomycota > Agaricomycetes > Boletales > Boletaceae > Pulveroboletus > Pulveroboletus ravenelii. Next base: position 6,168 of record JBBPMH010000962.1, read on the forward strand.
TATTTCGGTATTTAGCTTACATAAGCATACCTTATATCACACCTAGCTTCACCTTAGTTTCCATAGTGACTCACTGAGTATTTTACAAGTATAGTATATTAGCACTTGAATTATTGAGTATTTTGTAGCATGAGTTATGTAGTCATTAGATGGCAGCTCTCACCACAGATCAGTGACAAAGTTATGATAGCTGATACTAGCAAGCAACATGACCATACTGCCATTTGTGTGTAATTGTGATGGTATCTCAATTTTGGCCATTATATTTATTAAGACTAGGATTATACTATTAGGATTAACATTACAAAGCCTGGGCCCAGGCCCAGGGCTTTCAGGCTCAAAGATAGGGCCTTGGATTTGTTAGGCCTAGGCCCTAACATTATTACTGGTGACAGCTCTGATGAGAGCAAAATGGTGAATGAATGCAGTCTCAACTTTGTCCTGCTGGGTAAAAATAGTGTGCAGCATTGAGCCCCAGCCTTGTGTAGGGCAGACTCAAACTCTCATCAGGTGAAACAGCCTAACATAGCTCTAAAGTTTGTTCACATCCATGCAAAATGGACATCCATACATCAATCTGGCATATGGGATGAAGTGGTGTAGATAAATCATAGAGTTGGATAATACAAGACATTGAGTTAATAACATCATAAAGGTGATGTGTCACTGGTGTCACTGGTTTGTCTGCCTATAAACCTATCTCAAAGGAGTGATGATCAGTGAACTTGTTGACATAGAATAGTTAGAAGCTATTATAAGATTGCTGTGGATGAAGTTGGATTAGAAGAAAGTGTTTACCATAGACAGGAATGAGGTGAGCTGTCCAATAGATGGCATAAATATGGATGATGCTGCAACTGCACTGGTGCTGCTCATTCAATTGTGGTCAGTCACACCAATCACATCCCTATATTTTCATATGGGCAGTTACCAATGTGATTGAACTAGTGCACAACAGTGCATGGGTAATAGGTGCCCCAGAAGTGGAATAAAAAGAAGGTGAAGACATGTGTGACCTCTAGTCCATTCATTGGATCTGTTTTTGGGCTGGCATTTATGAAGATGCAATCATGCCATGGGCCTTCATTTCTCCAATTTGGACAGGAATGAATCATCTTTGAACACCTTGATTAGGCCAATGTACTGAGGGTAGTCATATTTATTATATTTGGAATATGAAGCTCCTTTCCTAACTGAGTCACATTGTGTGCTTACTTGTGCTCTAAATGTCAAAGCACAGTGGATGCTTCAGAAAGAGAGTATGACTTATGACAATTTTGAGCAAGCTTAACACTTGTACATCCATTGGATTTGCATCAATGGCTACACCACTATTTTCATCATCTTCATAGGATATATTGTCTTGAGGTGGGGCTAGAAAATTAGATTGCACCCAATCATCGTTGGTATCTGAGCATGCATTTTGTTATTTATTATACATATATGATACCAGGAACAGAGTCACTTACCTGCATTATTTGTTGCCTTGTCAATTAGAATATGAGAGTCAAGTATATTGCATGCTATGAAGTCATTATGCTGTAAAGTTCCTAAGTCAGCCAGAGATACCTAGCTACAAGATACCCAGTGCTGGACTCCAGGTGAGGTATAGGTGTGAATGTGATTTGTTCATCCTGAGGAACTCTGTTAAAGGGAGACAGTCAACAAAGAAGTCATGTTGGTCATATCAACAGTCCATGGCATAGAAGTGCAGTCTGGAAACCCAGGGCAGTGTGGGATTGGTTGGTGTCAGTGGATTGGTTGGTTATGAAATGGTAGGATAATGAGACAGCAGTGGAACAGTGATCAGATAGTTACTGAGCCAAACAGAAGCTGTCCTTTCTATGCTCCAAGTACATTCTTTTATATTCCAGGAATGCCCAAGACTGGTAAGCAAGATAATTATGCTCAAAAAATAAGCAAAACAAAATAAAGGTAAACAAGAGTAGCCTATAGGCCTGGGCCCAGTCAAGATCCATAAGACTGAGGGAAACTGGGTCATGACCAATATGGAAGACTGAGTCAGTCCAGTCTTCTCCCAGGTCTGGACTCCCAGCTAGTCTCACTGTAACCCTATCAGACTAGGTTAACTAAACAAGGAAAGAAGGTAAAGTAGTGGAAAGGTGATATAATACCCATCAAAGTCTGAATACCACTATAGGGGACATGAGTCCTCTACAATGCACTGCAGAGAGTTTGTCAAGCCACTGATTGGTGAGTAGCATTTGATCAAGTGGCTGGTTCCAGTTGGATCAATGGTAAGGCTCTTTGACAGTATCAGAAGCTCTTGAGGTGACATCTTGAGAGCAGATGTAGTGCAACAAGATGAATGAGAATTCCAAAAGTGAGGAAATGACTACAGGAGTGCCCTACTATTCTAGGGCTATGAGCTAACTATAGAAACTTCCAGAACTCTATGGAACTTAATAGAATCACAGGAGAACATATTTACATCATAACTATGTCATGAGCTAGAATTATACAGAACATTTGTGAGAGTTCTAGCCAGATGAGATAAGCACATGGATAAATAAGATAAGATAAGATTATATATCATAACTGAAAATGACAGTCTCTGACATAACCCTCTTTTTAAGGGTCCAATTCCCAATTGACTATAATACCTTCAAGGATAGGCTTGGAATTGGGGACAGGAATCTCAAACATGGAGTCCAGGTACTGATTGAGCTCCTTAGCAAAGGCCTTAAAGCTGTGGTTGAAGAACACAGCAATTCAATCTGAATGGCATATATTACACTAGCAAGTTGGGATATTGGCCCCAACATATCATACCACAGTAGAATGTTTCTTGTGGAACTGAGAGCATTGCATCATGTGAGGAATGAGCAGACACATGCAAGATCTTCAGACAAGAAGGCAAGGTAACTCTCACATTTCTCTTCCTAGAGTGCCTTGCACTAGCTGTGTCTACTGTAAAACAGATAGGGGGTGTGGGGTGTAGTGTGAGTGGGTGAGTTTCCTTATCCCAAGGGGTTTTAGGAAGAGTTAGTAGTGAGAACAGGTTAGCTACAACCAACCTCAGTGAGTGAGAGCAAAATAAAATGAATCCAGATGATGATCTGGCAATAAAATGAACAATCCAGTCAAGAACAAGGACCAGATACTGACAAGGTGAGACCAAGGACAAGGGCCAAGTAGAAATGATGGGTCAAGGATGAGGACCTGGAGTGATGATGACAATGACAATGATGATAAAAGAAAAATCTGACCAAGGATGAGGGCCAGATATGAACAAAGGGTCAAGGACAAGGACCTGGATGATGATGAAGATAAAAGAAAAGATGGTGATGATGATGGTGATGACAATGAGCATGATTCAGACAATGATGTGGGGTATCAAAAGCTGAGATTTCAAGATCTCAATACACAATCTTATAGGCCAGGTATTCCCTAGACTTGGTAACTATAGTAATATCTGAGGCCCTATCAAGGGACACTTGATTCTAAGTATTGGGACATCAAGAGATAGTATAAAACATAGGAGGGAATGAAAATATCAAAGAACCAATGAGAGATAAGTAAAAACAAACAATTTGGTGGGCAAACCCAGACCAGATTGGACAGATACCTATGAGTCTGGAACTGGATTCTAGAGTCCAGAGGATAAATACAACAAAAGTGAAATGGACTGACCTTGAGATGATACTAATGAACTTGGGACATGACAAGAAGGCTTGAGAATGCTAGACAGGCTAGGAATTGTGGTCTGCAACCATAGGAGACCACTGGCTCCTACACTGCAACCTCAGCACACACTCATGCTTCATCACATTTCAGCTATTGCCCACAAAGGTTGCAGCTCTAGCTATGTAATCTCTTCTTTTCTCACTCTCTCACAACCATTGTTTCTTCTTACAACCCAAGTCACAAGTGAAAGGTCATAGGGCAGATGAACAAGTCACACATAGATATATAGAGGCACCTCTGCATGTAATCATACAAATGCATGTGAATGTCTACCAAGGGGCAGTGCCCCAAAGGACAATAAATGCAGTAAAAAATAAATATAAAATAAAATAAAAAAGGTCATAGACAAACAGCAAAGACACAGACTGGATTTTGCAGTGAAGGATATTTGGCCCTTGTGAGAAGCACTCATCAATATCTTCAGGTGGGAAAAAGCATGAGTGATAAGGTACCTGGAGAAAACCTGGTGTGAGACACATCCAGACCCAGAGGCATTGCTGGACCTGGAAAATGGGCCACAGCAGTGCCCCCCCCCAAGTGAGTGAGAAACATCCCTGTCAGTGGCTGAGGCAACACCAGAGCTAGTGAGTCTGGAGTCAAATGGCAAGAAGAAGACTATTGGGGACTTTGAGGAGAATGTGCCTCCTCCCAGTGTAATCATAAACTGACCCTCACAATATGCCTTAAATAAACTGGAAATCTTCAACTACATTGAGCTATGGTACTTTATCAAGGAGGGATGCATCAAAGCATTGAAACTTGCCTGCTTGTAGCCTGACAATGCTTATGGGCTATTGTTCACAGATAAAGTCCTCACTCTTCAACCAGTTGTCTCAGTCAAAGCTTCAAAAAACACCAAAGCAGACCAGGATCTAACCTTAGAGAAGATCCTTCAAGCACACACCCTTTACCTGGAATACACAAAGAAAGCAGGCTGGCTGGAAAAACACATCACAGCACTTTTAAGATTCTTCTGGAACCTCAAATTAAACCCATGCTGGTTAGCCACAAGGCATGGAGACTGCATCTTGGCCACATACACAGCCAAAACCAGACATTTATGGCATGAAAGACTCAAGATGGGCAATGCATTTAACATTGCACTCATAAATAAGCAGTTACTGCAACAGGTTGTCATGAAGGTCAATGATGCTAGACAAGGTCAGTATCTCTTGCATAACAAAACAACTTGTGCTCACAAGCCATCCCTGCACACTTTCACCTGGACCTAATTATGGCCTCCCAAACTCTTTCACACTCTTACTGGATGCCTATTTCATGATTAACCAACAGGTTGAACACATCATGAGCTCACAAGCACCCCCTTCAGTGGATTGTTAGTGTGCTTGCAGGTGTAACTTCTCACAGTTGAGACAGTCACATGAGTGCAGGCACAACTTGCACTTTCTCTCACCCCCTATATTGCAGTTTCGCAACTCTAACAGGTCAAACCAAGACACAAATACTTCCACAGAAGAAAAATCATCACAGAGATGAGCAGCCCAAGAGCCAGCACAAACCAGATCAGCATGTCCAACCTGCCTGGGGAGGGACCCACACAATGTGTAAAGATGCCAGGCAGAGTACCTCTGGGATGGCACAATCAAGTATGTCACATACACCCCAGAAGATGACTCATGGACCCTGCTGGAGCCATTCTCTGCCATAACTGGCAAAAACCACAGGGCTGCTCATTCCCACACAAGAATCCCAAGCATGCCTACTCAGGTTGTGGAAATGCCATTCACAGGGCTCAGTCCTGCCCTAAAGCACAGCTATGCAAGAGCAGAAATTCCCTATAATCCAGAAGCTTGGCAAGATTTCCTGAACAGAGTGGGCCTCACATCCAGATACCTATACCTTGTAGATGGACTGACACATGGATTTCATGCCTTTATGCCACTATTAGCATAAACTTATACTCTGCCTAATCACCCCTCCATCTTGCAGTATAGAGAAGTCTTTAGAAACTTGATACATAATAAGTATAAAAAGCAGAGGTACATAGGACCTCTCACTGAGCCAGAAGTCCAACAGGTCATTGGACATTTTTAGTCATCCCCCCTTTCTTTGATATCTAAACCAGGCAAACCAGGAAAATTTCACATGATACAGGACATTTTGCACCCTCAAGAGCACTCTCAAATATATTTGATAAATGCAGCCATGGCTCCAGATGATTTCACAGCACCCTACAGTACCCCTTCCATAGTAGCTTCACTCATTTCTTCCTTACCTCAGGGCACACAAGGAGCAGTCTAAGATATAGCAGAAGTATATTGTACCATTCCCATACATCCCTTTCAATGGCATAAACTAGTAGTCTGGTTATCAGACTCACACTTTGCCATAGATATAGCAATGCAATTTGTATGCATAGGACCCATCTTATGATAGGTGGATGATCACCTTTTCCTAAGAGTTCCCCAGAACAGTCTGTAATGGTACAATAGTTGCAAATGAGAAATGGCTGCCCATATTGCAGTATAGGGAGGATCATCAATCTAAGAAGGTCACTTTTGCTTCAAAGGGAGCAGTTTTCCAGATAGTTCACATAAGAAGTTTGATAAAGATTGTACCCAACCCCTGTGGGACCTTTCTGGGATGCAGGAAAAGGATCTCTCAGAAAATGTTATGCTTAATCCTGAAGGGTCAAGCACAGACTTGGCTAAAGGTCAAGGATGAGGAGGGCAGTCAGCTAACAGCTACCATGTGATAAGGACAAGGGACATAGCCTGCAATCTGCAGGGTCAAGGGTTTGTCTGGTGACTAGCTGATGATAATTCAAAGTCAAGGATTCTGCCTAGTGACTGCTAGCAGAGAGACAAGGTTATGAGCAAAGCACTCAGTCGAGTGTTGAGCAGAGACACATAGAGAAAGCAAAGTAGATTGCTGAGTAGGTCTAAGCTAAGGGACAAGTAGACCTACGAGTGGGTTTATATAGTACATCGAGGAATAACAAAGTGGGACAAGGATAACAAAGAGTAAACATAGATCAATAAGCATATAAGTAAGTCAATGAATAGCAGAAGAAACTCAGTGACTAATAGTGGAGCTATGAGCCCAATACAAGAGAATCGGACAAGGAGAGTAAAGTCCAATGACAAAGAGGGAAAACAAGTTAAGATAACAAAGAAACATAACAGAAAACAGTCAATGTGCTTGCTGGCAGGAAAGATCACATGGTTGACAGAAGAATTCTAAATTCTTGTGGTCTGTCAGGATCTTAAAGGGATTTTTGGCTCCCAATAAATAGTAATGCCACTTATCAAGGGTGTTATGATTTGCTCCTTTTGTACTCTTTTTCCTTCATTTGTCATATGAACTTATAATCACCTTCTCATTCAGTTCTCTCATACTGAACTTGTGTCCTTTACTCATTGCATTTGGTTTTACCATTGGTTTACTGACTCACTATGTTTGTCAGCACTATGTACTTTTGTTTTCCATTATTTGTCTTTGTCTTTTCAATAGTACTATATAAACCCACCTCATAG
>JBBPMH010000963.1:0-13372 GCA_038090235.1 Pulveroboletus ravenelii
TGACCTCCTTTTGCCTTGATTACTGCTTGGATCCTCCTAGGCATACTTTCAATCAAATTCTGACACACCTCTAGATCTATACTCTTCCACACTTTTTCTACTCTCTCCCAAACCTCCCATACTCCCTTAGCCTGTCTTGGATACTTGGCAAGTTCCTTTTTGGTATGATACCAGAGGTGTTCAATGGGATTGAGATCTGGAGATTGTGGAGGCCAATCCAGGACATTGATATCATTGTCTTCCATCCACTTTGTAGCCTTTTTGGAAGTATGTTTGGGATTATTATCCTGTTGAAAGATAACATCCTCCAGAGAAAATCCAGATTCCTCCAAGCTGGGAAGCAAGCTGTTTTTTAAAATGTCCACATATCGGTCAGCATCCATCCTCCCTTCAACCTCCACAAGGTGCCTAACACCTTCCCAACCCATACACCCCCATACCATGATATTTCCTCCTCTAAATTTCACTGTTCTCTGAACCTCTCTGCTAATAAGCCCCTCACCTGCCTATTTCCATACTCATTCCTTTCCATCTGACCCTATCCTGTTTATTTTGGTCTCATCTGACCAAATAACCCTTTTCCAGCCCTCAACAGTCCATTCCTGGTACTTCAGGGCAAATGCTAAGCACTTTTTTCTATTTCTTATAGCAAGAAGTGGCTTTTTCTTCTTTGTTACAGCCTTGAATGAATGGTTTTGAGGACCCTTCTCACTGTTTGTGAGGATACTGAATTAGAGATGATGGAATTGATGTGATGGGTGACCTGGACAGCATTGGCAGCTCTGCCTGTAGTGATTTAGGTGACAATAGCATGCTGAGAGATAGCTGAAAGCTTAGAGGGATAGCCAGAAGGAGATGTAGGTCTGTTGGGAAGGAGATCCCTAAGTACCCTTGAGACAGTAGACTGGCTAACACCCAGTCTAGAGGCAATATTCCAAGTAGAATGACCATTAGAGGCCAGAGAAAGGATGTTTTCTTTTTGAGAAGAGGAAATGGGGTGCATTGTGAATTTGAAAGGCATGAAAGATGAAACCAGTGCTTAAATAGTGTCAGCTGAAGTGGTTAATAAGATACTGTAACTATGGTAACCATCTATCAAGCTTATATCAAGGGTTACATATGATAGCTATCAAACTTTGACAAATCTAACAAATAGTTACATAATTGAGTCAATGACACAGTGAATTGAATTGACCATATCTCCATGAATACTTATTCAAATTACATAATTCTTTTTTTGACACATAGCCAAGAGTAAATACTACCTGCCACTCACTTAAAATTTGGCATTATTTGTTCTTGTTCCTGAGCTACATGACAAATACTCCAAATTCTCAAAACATTGACTCAATTTTGGAAGTCACTGTAAGTTGGTTTTATTGTGCTTGCCCAACTAATGCTTCTAGTCAACAATTTCAATTGTCCCTGACGATGCAGTAGGTTTGATGGCATGATGGGATGTTGGGGTTGATGGCTGGGTGGTATGGATGGTCCAGGTGCATATAACCCTTTCATTTTGCACCACCAGCACTGACCTGACCACTTACCCTCAGCTAGCAGTTGCATTTTGACTTGTTTTGAGTTGCAGCGTGTGCTGCTTGTTGCACCACCCATCCAGCACCATTTCCTGTCTGAATAAACACCATCACCATCCCTATCATGGCTCTGATTGCCATTGCTGTCCCCCGACTCACCCAGCTTGCCTAGCAGGCTTTTGGCCCAGCAACCTGATGCAGCATGCCCATTTTGACACAGCTGCTGTCATCCTCATCCTCTGGACACTCCCAGCTGCTGTGGCAACCACTTGGTGCAGTCACCTCGCTGCTGGCCTCACCCATCAACACCACCATCTAGCCCGACTTGCCTGATTTGCCCAGCAAGGCTCCTAGCCTAGTGGCTCGATGCAGCACACCTGTTTCAACATGGCCACTGTTGTCTTTGACCTCTGGATGCTCCTGGCTACTGTGGCAACCACCCAGTGCAGTCACCTCACTGTTTGCCTCATCCATGGACATCGCTGACTCATCTGACTTGCCTGGCAGGCTTTCAAGCCCACTATTCTGAAATGGTGTGATGGTATCACTACCACTGCCATTGTGCTTGCACTCTGGGTTCCTCAGGTCGTTATGGGCACTGCCCTGTGCAGCCATGCTGCTGTGTGATCTTTCCAGCTTGTCTGGAGTGTGCCAAGGTGAGTTTTCATTGGCCTGCTGCTCCAGTCATTCACACACCTGTCCTGATACATTGTATAGCATCTCTGGCACATTACCAGTGTCCTTGATGTGTCCCAGTGGTCCCAGTGGTCCTGGCTGACCCACCTCACTGCTTGTGCATTGCAGCTCACAACTCGGCTGCCTATCAGCACTCTCCCCTTTAAGCTTAATACTCAAGGGGTTGACCAATCTATTTGTAGCATTGTCAGGTGGCCACCATAGCCAGGTCTCTGTGTCCTCGATGCCTATCAGTGCTCCCAGGTTGTCCACCTAGTCACCCAATTTACCAGGGTGACCACCAGGCCCACTATCTCAAGGCAGCACACTCGGGTCAGCCCAGCACTCATTCCCATCACCAGTAGGGCCTGTTGGGAATGTGGCCAATGCCTGTGACACATGTGCTTCACATTCCTCATCACTTGTCTCATCTGGTGTCAGTTCCAGCATATTGCATGGGTTCTTCAGCCTATTACCAGCATCATTGCTACCTCCTGGAAATCCCAACTTGTGTACCTCACCGCTAACATATCAAGTGTTGCAGCTTGCACACCTAAACCACTTCCCCTCAAGCACAACACTCAAGGGTCTGTTTGGCACATATCTGTCATTGGGCAGTCTCCCTGGCAGTGGGGGTTTCTCAGGTACATCACTACTGACCTGTGAGGTGCACTGACCCATTTCAGTGCTTCCCCCTCTGACCTGTGCTTTACAGTGTGAACGTGTGACCTTGATGACAATCACTGCACCACCACTTGGCAACATCTCTGTGTTGACGCGTCATTACTCTTTGCATCTCATCACTCATCCTACATGTTACAATGTGAGTCACAACAGTTTACATAAGCTTTCCGTAGATTAGATTCCACTTTCCGCTCTTCGTTCCTCAGCATTCTCTCACCACTGTGACGACCACTGAGGTATGATTATCATATTTGCCATCCACGACATAGCTTACTTGTTCACCTAGCATACTCACGTGCTAGGTAATTTAGCGTTCTCTCACCACTGTGACAACTGCTGAGCATACTTGCATGCTAGCTCGTAGAGGTTATGAGCCCTGAGCTCTAACTCACAGAGCTCAAGAATTACGACGCAAGCACCGGCTCCTTTAACTCGTCACTAATTAAACTCGGCAACATAAAAACCAGTTTTACCCCGCATATACATGCATACATTGATACAATGGGTAAATACAACCATATATGCGAGCTCACGGGCACAGAAAATTATCTGCAATGGAGGAAACAGATGAGCTTGGCACTCCAGGGAGAGCGCCTCTGGTCTTATTGCTCTAGTGGAACGGATCCGCAAAATCTCATCAATCTTGCCTCCTTTGCTCCTCAACCAGCTGATCCAACAGCCATATTGGATGCTGAGAAGGAAAGAATCCTTGACTGGCTTGCAAAGGACACACAAGCTAAGGCGCTCATAGATAGAAAAATCTCCACAACAGTGGCATCGCTTCTCAATGAGACTTAGATCGCACAGGAGCAATGGGATGTGTTATCTTCCCATTACGCACGCACTGATATTCTGTCGCAGTATGAGTTACGTGCTTGTGTACATTCAGAGAAACTCAAAGATGCAGAGGATGCCAGTCGATACGTTGGAGTATTTGAGGATGCTCACCGTTGTTTCCTGCAAATGGGAGTTCACTACACTACCGAGAAGTCGATTTTCAATCTTCTCCAAGGCCTCCCAAATGGAGTGGAGTGGGAGATCTTTCATGAGCTGACACTTAACAAACTATCGTTGAATGCCTCCGCTTTATCCTTGTCCCCTCCTGGCCTTTCGCTCTCATCCTCTTCTGGCACTGTTGGCAATCCTCCATCCATCTCCTTCCCGCCTACCTCAAGCTCATCCCCTCAATTTGGATTCAGTGACACTTCCAAGTTGCTTCTTGAGAAAGCACATGCTATAGTTGGATGGCGGAAACTAGCAGGTCCTGGGTCAGAGTATGCAAACACTGCTGTGCAAACCGGAAAGATCAATCCTTCCACAGGAATTCATATTCACAAAAACAACCCTGGTGGTGTTCGCTGCACCAATCCTCCCTGTGCAGACAAGCCACGGGCCGATACTCATGATAAAGATTATTGTTATTGGCCAGGCGGTGGCATGGAATCCCAGGCCCCTTCTTGGGTTCATTCACGTGGTTCAAAGACTGAAACTGTCGTGATTGCCACTGCAAAGGACTCAGCACCCTCAGTTGCCCCCACACCCATCAAGCGAGAACTTTCCTGCGTGACGATCTCTGAACTGGATGCTTGTGCTGAGCTGGTCGCCCTAGCTTTCCCAGGTCCCTTTGCGACTATCCTTGATTCTGGTGCCACCTCACACCTTATCAAGGACCGGGGGTACTTTGTTGATTTTGTAGAGGAGGATTGTCCCCCCATTAAAACAGCGAATCAGGGAATGCTCCAAACATCCGGCTGCGGCATATGCGTGGTGGAACTCACTTTGGAGGGGGACACTTTTCGTCTCCTGCTAAAGGAGTGTCTACACGCGCCTGGGGCCCTCTTAAACCTGCTCTCTGTTGGCCATATGCTTAACCGTGACTGGGGTTGTGAGTTCAGGGGCACTGACGGCACGCCGTCTTGCACTTTGTCTCATCGTGGGAAGGTCCTTGGGTCTGTGCTGCTCCTCAATAACCTCTGTTACCTCCCCCTCCATTTTTTGCACCCGAGCGAGCTCAAGACAACTCCCTTCTTATATAAGGAGTTGTGTGTGCATGCTGGTACCAAGACCCCCGCCCCAGCCAAGCTGCCCATGATGTGGGACACATGGCATGCACGCATGGGGCATCCTGGGGGTGACATTGTTCGCCGCTTGCCACAGGCAGCCACAGGTGTGTCTGTTGATGTTAACCTCCCTCTCACTCATTGCGATTCATGCATCATGGCAAAACATTCTCGTTTACTGCATCCTCCTTCCTCTACCCCTCGTGCTGAGCGCATGCTTGATCTGGTCCATTCCGACATGTGCGGTCCCTTCCCAGTTCGAACTCTGCACAGGAAACTTTACTTTATCATCTTTCTCGATGATCATTCTCATCTCATCAATGTCCAACTGCTGTCTTCCAAGGACCAGGCCTTGGATGCATGGAACCTCGTGCAAGCCAAATGGGAGAATTTTACTGAGTGCTGGGTCAAAGTGTTTCGTTCTGACAACGGTGGGGAGTTTGTGAGTGCAGCCTTTAAGAGGGCGCTTCAGGATGCTGGTATAGTGTACCAGTTCTCCATCCCTTATAGCCATCAACAGAATGGAAAGGCAGAGCAGGCCCTGCACACTCTCCAGGATCGCGCTCTTGCCATGCTGGGAGCAGCTCGTCTCCCTTCCTACCTCTGGGGTGAAGCTGTCTTGACTGCCAGGTATCTCTGGAACAGACTGGAATCTTCGACCTTGCCTCCCAGCAAAACTCCCTTCGAAATGGTCAATGGTTACAAGCCTGATCTGGCTCACCTTCGGGTCTTTGGCTCTCTCTGCTGGGCTCGTATCCCCTTGGAGCTGCAGTGCAAGTTCGGTCTGCAGTCACAACGTGCTGTCTTTATGGGCTATCAGGATGGTATCAAAGGTTATCGAGTCTGTAATCGCTCTTCCGGGGCTTTCTTTACTGCTCGCGACATTGTATTTGATGAGCAGAGCCCCCTGCCGATCGACGACAGTTCTGATGACGAGAAGGGAAGTTCACTACCCACCTTCTCCTCACCATCGGTCACCTCTCCTCCCTTGCTTCCTTTGGCTCCTCCTGATCCTCCCGCCCCCACTTCTCCTTCACCTGTTGCACCAGAGCCTCGTCGATCTGGCCGCCAGTGCAATCTGACTGAGAAGGGGGCCGCTTGGGCGGCTGAGTTGACTGCCACCCGCGCTTGCCTGGATATACTAGCTGAGCATCGCACTGCTGTCACTCAGGGGGTATCTGTCCCGCTGCCCACAGATTTGGAGCGGATGGATGAACTTCAGGATGCCGAGGATGACCCAGACATTCCTGTGGTGGTCGCGGGCGTTGTCATTGAAGAGCAGGCTCACCTTGCTCTGCATAGTGACAAACATCAGGATCCCACAGCTGTGGGCTATGACCTGGGTCTCCCGCCAGCGACCTTCGATGAGGCGATGCTTTGTCCCGACTGGGCTCAGTGGCTGGAGGCTATGCAGACTGAGCTTCAAATGATGAAGGACATGAGTGTGTATTGGGTTGTGTGCTTACCTCCGGACAGGAAGGCCATCGGTTGCCATTGGGTTCTGGAGTTTAAGGAGGATAACAAGGGGGGGCCCGTTTTCAAGGCCAGGCTTGTTGCCTAAGGGTTCTCCCAGGTCCCGGGGGTGGACTATGGAGCGACTTTCGCTCCTGTCATCAAGCCCACGTCTGTTCAGTTACTGGTTGCCCTCGCAGCCCAACATGACTGGGAACTAGACACATTCGACGCTAAATGGGCCTTTCTGTAGGGGGTTCTTAAAGAGGAAATTTACATGTGACAACCTAAGGGTTTTGAGGAAGGGGACTGGCACGAGGTGGTCTGGCTCATGCTGCATGCCATTTATGGCTTGAAGCAATCGGCGCTGGAGTGGTACGAGCAGGTTTGCGTGGTAATGTCTGATCTCAGCTTCACTCGCACTTAGTCGGACCATGCCCTCTTCTATTACAATAAGCTTGATGATGCTGCCTCGTCTATCCACATCCGTTGCTTTGTCGGTTGGCACGTCGATGATGGCATGGCCACTTCTACCTCTCGTGCCTTCCTTCAGCGTGTCAAGACTTGCATTGCCACGCGCTTTGGTCTCAAAGACCTGGGCCCGATCACTAAGTACCTGGGCATGCAGTTTGAGCAGGATCGGGCTGATCGGGTTATCTGGATGCATCAGTTGGAGTACATCTCCTTCTTACTCCAGGAATATAACTTGTCAGCCTGTGACCCAGTGCGTCTCCCAGCTAATCCCAAGGCTCTTTTTGGTCCCCCAGATGCGGTTCACCCGGCAATCCCAGACCTGTGCTCCGCCTACCTGAAGCTCATCGGCGAACTCATTTACCTTGCGGTGAACACACGCCCAGACATTTCCTACATCGTCAATGCCCTGGCTCAGCACAATGCAAGTCCCAAACCTGTTACGCTCAATCCTGAAGGGTTGAGACACTGACTCGGCTTGAAGGTCGAATGCAGAGATTGCTATCAGCGACTGGCTGATAACAAGTCAAGGACGAAAGACGTAACCTGCGGACGGCAGGGTCAAGGGTTCTATCAACGAACAGTTGATGGTTTCAAGGTTGAGAAACCTAGTTCTAGCAAAATGCTATCAAGGGGGTCGAGGATAAGAGCAGAGCGCTCAGTCGAGTGTAGAGTGAGAACACACAGAGAAAGCTAGTGTATTGCCGAGTAGGTCTAAGTTAGGATTGACAAGTAGACCTACGAGGGTTTTTATAGTACATTGGAAAACAACAATGTAAAACGCGAACAACGAGGAATCAACAGGGATTGGTAAACGTATGAGTAAACCAACGAATAGCTAAAGGAGCTCGATGACTGATGAAGGAACTACGAGCCCGATACGAGAGAATCGGACAAGGAGGCTAATGTTCAATGACTAATGGTGGAAATGGAGCGGGAACAAAGGAGAAACAAGAAGAAACGGAAATGAAACGTAACAGAACCCTGTCATTTTGCAGCCACTAAACGTGTCCTGCGATACCTCGCAGGCTCTCTCAACCTCTGACTTTGCTACCAGCCGGACCCGAGTGACCTACGCTTGCTCGCTTACGCTGATGCCAGCTGGGTGAACAAGACGGGACGTCATTCCGTCTCTAGTTATGCCTGATATTATGCTGGTGGTTTGATCTCCCACGTGTCGAAAAAGCAGTCCACTGTGGCTCTCTCATCCACTGAGGTGGAGTACATTGCGGCTGCGCATGTTATTTAGGAAGGCTTGTGGCTTCGGTCTCTTTTTGCTGAGCTCAGTGTCCCCTTTGCTTTGCCGGTCCCTGCTTACCTCGATAACACTGGAGTGATTGCCTTGTCTTCCGCTGCTAAGTTTCATCAATGCACTAAGCACATTGACCTACAGTACCATTTCATTCACCTTCATGTTGATAATAATTCCTTCCTCCTTATTTGGGTTCCTTCTCATCACAACATCGCTGATATTCTTATGAAAGCTTTGCCTCATCCAGCGTTTGATTCTCTCCGCACCTCTCTTGGACTCCTGCCTCGCTGAGGGGGTATGTTGACATGTCATTACTCTTTGCATCTCGTCACTCGTCCTACACATTACAATGCAAGTCACAACAGTTTACATAAGCTTTCCGTAGATTAGATTCCACTTTCCACTCTTTATTCCTCAGCGTTCTCTCACCACTGTGACGACCGCTGAGGTATGATTATCGTATTCGCCATCTGCGACATAGCTTACTTGTTCACCTAGCATACTCGCATGCTAGGTAATTTAGCGTTCTCTCACCACTGTGATGACTGCTGAGGATACTCACATGCTAGCTCATAGACTCTGGTGCCTTGACCTCAACCCATTGGACCTAACCAGCCACCCCCACACTTCCAGCAGTGACAGGTGGCTCTCCCAGGACATCTGTCTCGTTGACCTCAGCCTGTTGGACAATACCAGCCACCCCCACACTTACAGCAGCAACAGGCGGCCTGTCCAGTATGCCACTCATGTCAGCAGTGCCTTCCATGGCCCATCCAATCCCACTAGCCACCCCTGTGCTTACAGCAGCATCAGGCGGCTCTGTGGATGTGTCTGGATGATGCTTGTCATCACCCAGTGTGTCTCCAGGGTTCTCTGTTTTGTTTCCTGGTCTGTCATCCTTGCTGCTCGGGCTGCTGGTATCCTGCCACAACCCATCACTGTCAGTGTCATTGGTTGCCAACTGATCTTGTCACTTCTCCTTGAGCAACACACTGACTGAATCCAGTGCGTCTCCATTTATAATGTGAGCATGCTCACTCACCAGGGAGTTCTCCTCAGCTGTTCTGGATTTTTCTGGTTCCTGGGGCATAACCAGTGCACAACAGACCTCTATGTCCTTGCCATGATTGCCTTGATCCCTTCAACCATCTGACTCAACCATCTGGGAATCGTCCATATCACATTTTCATATGTGACCTTTCCCACAACTTGGTTCCTTAACCTCTTGGCAGTCCCACACCTTGTGACCAACCTCACCACACCTCCAACAGGTGCTGCTGAACTGTCTTAGCGTTGGTGCAGCCATATGCACTGCCTTGTCAGGTACCACAGACCTTCCTGTAGCTGTTTTCATAGCTATCACTGTCCTGTTAAATTGTTTTGTGAGATATGCCCAGATCCTATGGGCTGTTCCAAGCTGAAAACATGACATTAAGATTGAGTCTGGAAAACTCAAGGTAATAATGAATTGCACCAGTGTTTCAAGCTGAGGCTCCACATTTATGGCTGTACCAGTGAGATATTCCTGCAGCCTGTGGTTCTCAATTACTCCAACAACTTTCTTGTGCCATATCAACCAATTTCCAGCATCCAGCCTAAGCTCCAAGATCTTATCTTTTGTTTCAGTAAAGAGAGGAGTAGTCTAGAGACTATAACAGTAGCCCAGAATGCATAGAAAGTAGTCAGAAGGAATGTGCACAGTTATTATGTAAGGTGGCACTGTTGCCCAAAATGGGCCCAAAAAGGTATATGCAATAACAGATACTTGCTATGATATGCAATAATGCATCAAATAATAATGCCATGATCAATGAGCTGGCTGAGCTTGTGCCAACATTTGCTGGCTCTGCAAGCCACACACAGTGCTTTCTCCATATCATGAACCTCATGGCTAAAACATTGATATGTCAATTTGATGTGAAGAACAGTGATGAGCAAGATGCCAAGTTGATGGAATTTGGCTGATAAAGAAGTGATACTAATGAGCAAGCATGGTAATGAAGCTGTGGAAAATGTTGATGATGATGATTAGTGATGTTAGGGCTCAGGCCCAGGCCTGAATTACATAAAGTGGTGAGCTGGAGTGGACACCCCTGAGCTGCAACTTACCATGTATATGGTAACAGCATCACAAGTCACAGTGAGTCCACCACAGTGGCAATGATGATGAGGGTGAAGACATATAATAGTGCACCCACCACCACCACAATGACAATGATGTGGGCAAGAGCACAGCAGTGTGCTCACCACCATAATGATGACATAGGCAAGGCCACAAGGGCACTGCAACAGTGTGTCCACCACATCAGCAATGATGACATGGGCAAGGGTATGCAATGGTGCACCCACCACCACAATGACAGTGACATGGGTGAGAGCACTGTGACTCTGCTGCACCAGTGATGATGACAAGGGTGAGAGCACAGCAGGGCATTGTGATAGTGCATCCACCACACTAGTGACAACAATGTGGGTGAGGGTATGCAATGGCACACCCACCACCACCACAACAACAATGTGAGTGAGAGCACTGTGACTCTGCCACACCAGTGATGATGATGAGGGTGAGAGCACAGCAGGAGCAGGGCACTGCAATGGTATGTCCACCACACCAGCAACAATGATGTGGATGAGGGTATGCAACAGCATGCCCACCACCACCACAACAACGACATGAGTGAGGGCACTGTGACTCTGCCACACTGGTAATAATGATGAGGGCTAGAGCACAGTGGGAGCAGGGCACCATAACAGTGCATCCACCACACTAGCAATGATGATGTGGGTGAGGGTATACAATAGCATGCCCACCACCATAATGACAATGATATGAGCAAGGGCACCATGACTCTGCCGCACTGGTGATGATGACAAGGGTGAGAGCATAGTGGGAGCAGGGCACTATGATGGTGTGTCCACCACCAGCAATGATGACATGAGTGAGGGTATGCAACAGTGTGCCCACCACCACAATGATAACAATATGAGTGAGGGCACCGTGACTCTGCTACACCAGTAATGATGATGAGAGCAAGAGCACAGTGGGAGCAGGGCACTGTGACAGTGTGCCCACCACACTGGTGAAGCCTGGGCCCAGGCCTGGGTTTTGTTAGGCCCAAGCCTGAGCTTTTCAGGTCCAAGCCCAGGCTTTAGGCCCAAGCCCAAGCCCTAACATCACTAATGATGATAATGGGTGAATAGATGAGATAGAGAAGCTGACTGAAGAAGAAATGGCCATGCTGGAGAGAACGATCCAACTAGTGAAGTTAGTGCTCATAAAGGTAAGCTAGAGTGTATGACAACACACCATTGGCTCTGATAACTCAATCAGCTCTGAAAACTGGCCTTTAAAATAATCCACTTGTCCACCATCATCCTGCCAGCATAGAAAGAAATCTTGAGAGAGCTTTGCATGACAGTAAGTTTCATGCCATGGGACATTACAACATGCTGGAATTCAACATTTGATATGCTGGAATATGCTTTGAATCATTGGAAGGCAGTTGACATGGTGATATAGCAGCACAAGCTTGGATTAAGAAAGCTGGAGCTGTCAGATAATGAATGGTTGGTGGTAGAACAGTTACACAGTGTGCTGAAGGTGCATGGCCACAATGGCAGTGCCACTCTGACGATGACAGTGCCACATCAGGTGCTCAAGGATGCCACACTCTTCTTTTCACAGTTGATGTCCAAACTCACAACCATCATTTCTGCCATAGACTGCATTGACACTGAATTCACAATGTTTGCATGCAACAGGAAGTTTCTAGCATCCATTTGTTATGGGGCCTCACTTGCCAAAAACACTCTCAACTGGTACTACTCACTTACTGACATCTCTCTGAGGTTTATCACATTGCTATGGGTATGTGACCATGGCTACTAAGCTTGCACATTTCACTGAACAACTTAATAGTTCTTCACCCTTGATATAAACTTTCCTATTTCAAAACAGCCTGGTGGCCAGAAGAATGGATCACAACTGCTGAGGGCCTTGTCAAGGATGTCTTCAAGCACTCATATGCTGACTTGGACTCAGATGACAATGTGGTTATTCAGGAGACCACATCTAGGCCTCTGGATGATAAAAAGGTAAGTTCAAATTCCTTGTCATGGTTACTCTATGAGCTAAAGTGTTTTGAGACCACCAATATGTTTGACACACTCCCAGCTCTTGCCCTGCCCAAACCCACTGACCTGGGAACCAAGCTTGCATGATATCTGAGTGCAGATATTGAGTATGTGACTGATCCAATTACATGGTGGCATGACCACTGGAAAACCTATCCTCATCTATCTTGCATGGCCCTTGACTACCTGACCATCCCTGGTTTGGAATTTCATATCTGTTTTCATATTCATCTTTTATGACCATTATATTTTAGCTACTTCTGTTAATGTTGAGCAACTATTCAGCAAAGGCTGCCTCCTTCTTTCCCACATCTGCTCCTGCCTTAGTGCACAATCAACCCATGCACTTCTCTGTGTTGGCTGATGGAGTGAACTGAAGCTTGTCAAAGATAATAATGTTAGAAAGGTTAGTGAGCTGCCTGATATACAAGGAAGTAATGAGGAGGAGTTGGAGGATGGTTGGGATGATATAGTGGTTAGTTAGTACTTGTGTCTTATGTCACATTTCTGGTACAATAATATAGTATACCCAAGGGTATACCTGTTGGTGGGTACACCCAAGAGTATTTTTGAGCTACCTGTGCAATAATCTATATCCACATCATAGGTGTGAGTATATCTATGGGTATGGGTGTGGGTTGATCTAGGACATCCATGGGTTTACCCATGCTCTTGCCTAACTGTTACTTAAATGCCTTTGCATCACAGATGCACTACTAGATGTCTAGATAGAATATATATATATATATGATATAGAGGCTTAATTTCTGCACAAAATGATATTACAATGGGCCAAGTAGCAAAAATCTGGCACCCAGGCAAGTCTAGTGCTGCCTGAGGCATGACCTTTCTTACAGTGACTCACAAAATTGTCCCAATGTTTGACACCTTTTAATTGTTCATTGAATACCTCTAGAACATAAACAGATATAAACAAAGTGTCAGTGTATGAAAGGTAGCCATTACTCATGGCCAGGCACAAGTACAGGAATAATGTAATTTGGATCAGTAACCATGGAGATATATGTAATTCAAAACTAATACTCATTGGGACAATTATGTGAGTATCCCTTAGATATATCAGAATCTGATGTTCCACTGTTTCTATA
>JBBPMH010000964.1:0-13350 GCA_038090235.1 Pulveroboletus ravenelii
CGTCCATTTCTATAATCGTATAGCTCAGGTTTAGAAAACGATGTGTTGACGCTAGAGAAGAAGAAGCGTCGGCGAGAGAGGATCACACAAAAGGAAGAGTGAAAGACTCGACCCTGAGCTATGATTGTGGCAATTTTCGTGCATGTTTACTTATCCCTTTCTCATGCATCTTCAGTAGCGTACCTGGAATGTTTAGCAGAATAACAGTGCCGACTCGATCGCATTCGGGGCATGTGGGGCAGAGATTGAGGGAGTGATGGACCAAGAAGCGATAGAGAAGGCATGTGAGCGTCGCGTCCGAGTCACGAGACCAGTCTAGAACGTTATAATTAGGCCCTGTACAGACTGCGAAAACCGGAAATGAAATGTTCACTTTCGTGTCACGTGTAGTCACGTGCAACTACCCAACGTGACCTACACTGCTGCATGGCGTCCGGATCCCATCGATTGTACCATACTTCCAGTTTGCCCGCCTGAATGTCGCGGTTGAGGTCCAGTTCATCATCGGTTCATTAATTGCGCTCACAAGGTGCTGTAATCAATTCTCTTTCCATTGGAAATAGTTGGTTTTTGAAGGCTCATAAGAAGGCAGTGCATTGGACTGATGAAGAAACAACAATACTCCTCAATTTTCTTATGGGAGAGATATCGAAGGCTGGTGATGGTGGTAACTTCAAAAAATCAACATGGATGGTGGTGGCATCTGTCATGGAGCAAGAATGCCAGATCACAAAAGGTGGATTAAAGGATGCTGAGGCATGTGAACAGAGATTCCAGCTAGTGAGTCTGCATTGCTATCAATCTAGATTCAATACTAATGAATAGACTAGATGAAGAGTCAATACACAGCTGTTGTTATGCTGAAGAATGCCTCCGGATTTACATACTCCGATAAGAATGGAGCTGGGATTACCCTTGAGCAAGCAGACATATGGAATAGATATGTCAGGTCCGCACCTGGTGACTAACTGATGAATGCTACTGATTATACATAATACACAGTCCCACAAACACACAAAGCCCTTTAGAAACAAGGGCTTCATTCATTTCCAATCCATGGAGTGTTTTGCCCCCAGTACAAGCAAGGGGAAGTTTATTTTTTGAGGTGCAAAAACAGTATGTACCAACCATCCAATGCCAGCCCTCAACCTTGAACAACTCTTGGCCACTGCAAATGAAATACCATTGGACAATCCCCAGCGACTGGAGGCAGGGCAGAACCCCCCATTGTCCAGTGTCATTGATCCGACCTTTGTGCCACTATCTGCCCCATCCAGCTTTTTCTTACCATCTGCCACCTGCTCTAGTACATCCGGTATCACTAGTGTCAGCTGGACAAAGAGAAAAGTGCCCAACTCAGTTGCCATGTCCGAGACCAGCTCGTTCAAGTGGTCCCATCCACTATCCACCACTACACAGGCACAGCAAGTAGGCAGTGCTGCCATGCAAGAGATTGCAGCTGCCATCAAAGACCTTTCATGGAACATGCTGGGCAATAAGGACGAAGGAGGCAAAGGGTAAGATGACAAGTAGAAAATACTGTTTTCTCCCTGGATGGATTCCAGATCATCAAAACTCAAAAATCCCTGTTGGGGGCAGACTGGTGGACATTACATTTCTTGTTCTCACAGCAACAGGGACACCGCTTGGACCATGGGTGCGTTAGCAATGAGTACTGCTTCCCTGTATTGGGGTTGTGCAAGGTGATTGACTGGGATCCATCTGAAAAGTCATCAGTTGTTGTGCTCATGAGGGTGTGGAACAGTCGCCCCAGCAACAGGTTGAAGTTAGCCTGGGCCAGTACCTGCACCTGAAGCATAACTTCGCCCGTGCCGAAATCCAATGCGAGATTTTCAAGGATGCCGATGGTAGTGTTGATGTTGGTGTTAGTGAATAACATGCGCATCGTATGGTCAGACTGGACTGGTAGGCCCAAGTCCTCCCATATATGCTTTGGCATAGTGATGATCTCAGACCCAGAATCCAAGATGCCCATAACAGTACGTCCAGATGCTCTGATCTGAACTTTGAGGGCGCAAAGGGGGACGTCATTGTGATGCGCAATGATGAGCCTGTCCTTATTGTGGAGGACCCGGTCACTGTACTTGCAGGCGACCAAAACTGGGTCAAGTCTGGTGAGCTCATTAACCTGAACAATGTTAGTAGTGGCAGAGGGTGCAACCCTCTTTACTGTGGTGAGATCGTGAAATTGCTTGCAAAACTCAGATGAAACAGTGAATAAATCTTTAATGGGAACTGGGATGGATACACCCATTACCCAGTTGAGAACCTGCTTGGGGGCAGAGTCATCATCGAGCAGGCATAAGTACTTAAATTGCAGGGCTGCTGCTGCTGGGGGATAAGAAACGTTAGTGGGGGAAGCACAAGACAGAATGGTACCGGTCGTGCTGGACTATATAGTAGTGGTAGTGGATCCGGTCAAACCCACAGAAGCCAAAACAGATGACGAAGATAGGGCTATGATGCCCCCAGACAAGGTGCACTGTTCAGAGTGTGATGATGAGGCAGGTGGTGTTTGAGGATGAGATGAGGTTGAAGGTGAAAATGAAGATGTTACTGATTGTCATTGAAGCTCTGGCAATAAGAGCTCCTCTGAGACCAATGCTGAATGAGGATCTGGGTATTTGCAAGGTGGAACCTGAACACTGTCGAACTGGACACGCTTGCCCTTGTCTCTCAATGCCCTGTCTGCTTGGAAGTTGGCCCAAGCTTGGGCGATGTATGGCTGAAAATCCAGGCATGCAGGCTCTGGTTGAGAGTTGTTGTCTGAGTCATGGATGGTAGTGGTGGTGATAAAAGTGGATGGGTCGATGTCAAGGATGGTGGCAGTTGTTACGCTCAATCCCTAAGGGTTGAGACGTTGACTCGGCTTGAAGGTCGAAGGCAGAGATTGCTATCAGCCACTGGCTGGCAACAAGTCGAAGACGAAGGACGTATCCTGCAGACGGCAGGGTCAAGGGTTCTATCAACGAACAGTTGATGGTGTCAAGGTTGAGAAACCTAGTTCTAGCAATGTGCTATCAAGGGGGTCGAGTGCAAGAGCGGAGCGCTCAGTCGAGTGTAGAGCGAGGACACACAGAAGAAGCTAGTGTATTGCCGAGTAGGTCTGAGTTAGGATTGACAAGTAGACCTACGAGGGTTTTTATAATACATTGGGAAACAACAGTGTAAAACACGAATAACGAGGAATTAACAAGGATTGGTAAACGTATGAGTAAACCAACGAATAGCAAAAGGAACTCGATGACTGATGAAGGAACTACGAGCCTGATACGAGAGAATCGGACGAGGAGGCTAATGTTCGATGACTAATGGTGGAAACGGAACGGGGACAAGGGAAACAAGGAGAAATGGAAATGAAACGTAACAGCAGTGTCTGGGTATGTGACAGACAAAATGTTAGCAGTTACATGAGAAGAAGAAGATGCCTGTGTGGTAGAGGGCCCTGTCTGGCCATTGGCGAGGGTATGATCAATGGCCTCCTTGAGGTAATGGCAACCAGGTACTCAGGGGATAGTGGACCCATCCAGCATGTAGAGCTAGCCATTGCGGCCCTGGATGGCCTTCCCTGTCTGCTCATACTCCATGCACACAGAGCAGGTACATATGTAATGACCATCTATGCCATAAAACTTGCAGTTGATTGAGGGTTGGCTAGCCAGGTTGGCCTCCATCTTGATAGGCGGGGCCGGACTGAAGGTGGGCGCTGGGTTGAAGGCAGGAACTGGGTTGTAGGCAGTGAAGAACAGCAATCCTGACTGGGAGGTCAGGAGAGCTAGTAGGGGGCAAGTGTAGACTTGACCCAAGGGAGGCTCTGGACTGTGGATTGTGGTGTTCCCAATGACTAGGTTGACCTGGGGAACGACTAGGTCACTCTCTGGAACGATGATGGAAGATGAGAGGTGGAAAGATGCGAAAGGTCGGAAAGTTGGAAGATGTATTTCAAAACCTAATACAAGGCTTTTATAGTCCGGAATATGTTCCTGGACTTACTAATGATAAGGGGGACATGTTCTAAATAAAGAATTAAAAGTCTGAAAGAAATCGGGCTTGTTGGGGGTTGATCCAAACTAAAACTGGACCGGACTGTTGATCTGGACTATGGTCTGGACCAGATTGTCAAACTGGACTGAGATCCAGACTAAAACAGAAGCGGACTAAGCTAATACTAGTCCCAGACTCGTGAGAACAGATGGACAGATAACAGGTAGACCAGCTGGGGCATAGGGAAAACACTGGATATCAATGTAGAGACACTTGGTGCTCTACAGTGGGTGTCATGGCAGTTGGCATGACAGAAGGGTGGACAGGTGGCTAGTACAAAGGCTGAGGGTGAGAGGCAGGGCTGGAAGAAGCTGCTAAAGCAGCATGGAGAGTGGAACCTGATAATAAAAACTGGGCTGTGATGACCATGTTGTCCATTGGACACAGTGCATTTGGATGGTGGTCTGGCTTGACAATTTCAAGGTGGCAGCAAACGTGGTCCTGTAGCAAAACTGGGAATCCACTGAGGAACAATATGTTCCTCTTGGGCTCTGTGAGCTTCCCATTGGCGATCAATGAGGTGGAGACCTTCTGGAACTTCCTGGTGTATTCACCCAGGTCGTCCTGGCTCTGCATCATCTTCTTACTCCAGTCCTGTGTGAGGTATTCAACATCAGCATGACAATACTGGTCAGCTCCTTTGCAACCCAGGTACAACTTCTTGATGGCAGTGACAAAGGCAGCCCAGTTGGCTGGGACAGCGGATGTCTTAGGCAGAGTCTCCCAAAGCTCAGCTTCGTCAAAATCGGTGTATCAGATAGCCACCTTGATTATGTTGGCTGGGTCAAGAATGTGGTAGGTTCCCAGCTGCTCAATGTCATCAATATAGTGAGGTAGGTGGGATGGCATTCTGCCATCAAACTTCGGGGTGTTGAGGGTGCTGTGAAGGGGCATAAAATTTCCTTGGTTTGCCATTGGTGGGCGGACAGCAGGTGCAGGTTGGGTGAGCAGATTGTTGACAAGGGCAAACAGATTGATGATTGGGGCAGATGGGCCAGGCAGACAGATGGGCAGATTGGTGAGGGCAGTGAAAAGCAATGGGAGAGACAAGTGAAACAACAAGGAACTTGATAAAAATGAGAGCAATTGGTGCTCTCCAAATATGGGGGTTGGAATGAAATCTGTTTCCTCCCCCAGTGAGTCTAGGGGTATTAAGGGTGAAAGCAGTGTCGGAGGATCAGATCAGCCTTCCCGGACCGGTGAGCTTCTTCGTTGAGGTGTGGGGTGGGCGAAGCTTCTGTGGGGGATTGTTGTTGCTGTAATTAAAGCACCAGTCACGTGAGGGGCTTTGGAATCAGGAACATTGTGGCAGGCTCACTCCAGGGAGACCAGGATAAGCAAGTTAGAGGTCTCAGAAAGATTAAGTCCATGGAGGCTGATGATGAGATCTTCGAGCTCCTGTCGCTGAGGTGTTGGTCACAGCATCCTCCTTAACAACCCTTTAGAACCCCTCATGGTGGGCTCCAGTTGTAAGAAAGATAGGGGGTGTGGGGGTGTGGGGGTGTAGTAAAGGTGGACGAGTATACTTGTTCCAAGGAGTTCTAGGGAGGATTAGTAGTGAGAACAGGTAGCTACAACTGACCTCAGTGAGCAAGAGTGAAAAGAAATGGATCTGGGTGATGATCTGGATAGAAAATGAGCAATCCAAGCAAGGACCAGGAAATGACGAAGCAATGAAAATGACAAAGTGGTGGCCTAGGACAAGGGCTGAAGGGAAACTGACGAAGCAGTGGCCAAGGACAAGGGCCAAAAAGAAACTGACAAAGTGGCAGCCAAGGATGCAGGCCAGAGAGAAACTGACAAAGCTGGCTAAGGATGAGAGCCAGAGACGAAGGAAACAATGGTGAGGACGGCGCCAACAATGACAAGCATGATTCAGACAATGATTCAGGGTGTCAGGGACATGAGATTCCAAGATCTCAATGCACAATTTTTATAGTCCAGGCATTCCCTGGACTTGGTAACTATAGTAACATCTGAGGCCCTATCAAGGGACACTCGATTCTAAGTAGCGGGACATTGAAGAAACAAGGTATGATGGTCCAAAACATAAGAGAGAACAAAAGTAGCAAAGAACTGACAAGGAATAGGTGAAAACAGACAATCTGGCAGGCGAACCCAGACCGGATTGAGCAGATACAAACAAGTCTGGTACTGGACACTAGAGTCTGGATGGCAGATACATCAAAATTGAAACAGACTGACCTTGAGATGGTATGGACAGACTTGGGACGCGACAAGGTGACTTGGGGGATGCTTGAATGGGCTAGAAATGGTGGTCTGCAACCATAAGAGGCTGTTACGTTTCACTCTTGTTTCCACTTGTTTCCACCTTGTTTTCTCCCTTTGTTATTGAACATTACTCTCCTCGTCCGATTCTCTCGTATCGGGCTCGTAGCTCCACACTTAGTCACTCCGTTCCTTTTGCCATTCGTCAATTGACTCATACACTTAGCAATCCATGTTTCCTTACGATTGTCCTTGTCTTGTCATGTTTCTTCTTAACGCTCTATATAAACCTGCTTGTAGGTCTACCTGTACCCTAACTTAGACCTACTTGGCAATTCACTTGCTTCTCCTGCGTGTCCTCGCTCTACACTTGACTGAGCGCTTTGATCTTGTCCTTGTCTCCTTGCTAGCTAGTGTTACGCTTGATCCTGAAGGGTCAAAGCGTGGACTCGGCTGAAGATCAAGGACAAGGATCGTTATTAGCGAACCGCTATTAACAGGGCGAGGACGAAGAGCGTAGCCCGCAGACAGTAGGGTCAAGGGTTCTATCAACAAACAGTTGATGGTCGAGGAGTCTTGCCTAGTGACAAGCTAGCAAGGGGGACGAGAGCAAGAGCAAAGCGCTCAGTCGAGTGTTGAGCGAAGACACACAGAGGAAGCAAGTAAATTGCTAAGTAGGTCTAAGTTAAGTTGACAGGTGGACCTATGAGGGTTTTTATAGTACTTTAGGAAATAACAAGGTAAAATGAGAACAACAAGGAAACAACAAGGATTGGTAAACATATGAGTAAGCCAACGAATAGCGAAAGGAACTCAGTGACTAATGATGGAACTATGAGCCCAATACGAGAGAATCGGACGAGGAGGCCAATGTTCAATGACAAATGGTGGCAGCGAAGAGGAAACAAGTTGGGAAACGAAGTAAAACATAACATTACCCCCCGTTTAAGGCAAGGAGACACCGTCGACTTCCTAAAATTCTCGGTAACTATACCCCAGGGAACCGGTCATGTTGCTGTAAGCTTTGGCTGTAAATGGGTCATCGTCGGGAGAGTCCATACGAGGGGGAGGGACAGGGATGGGACTCCCAGAATACCTACGAGGGCGTGCACGAAACGGCTGTTGACAGTGGAGTCTACAGAGAGGGGGTGACGGCGATGGCGGAGACTGTTACGTTTTACTTAGTCTCTTTCCTTGTTCCCACTTCGTTTCCACCATTAGTCATTGGACATTAGCCTTCTCGTCTGATTCTCTCGTATCGGGCTCATAGTTCCATCATCAGTCATCGAGTTCCTTCTGCTATTCGTCAGCTTACTCATGCGTTTACCAATCCTTGTTGTTTCCTCGTTGTCCTCGTTTTACCTTGTTGTTTCCCCAAAGTACTATAAAAACCCTCGTAGGTCTACTTGTCAACTTAACTTAGACCTACTCGGCAATTAACTTGCTTCCTCTGTGTGTCCTCGCTCTACACTCAACTGAGCGCTCTGCTCTTGCTCTTGTCTCCTTGCTAGCATGTTGCTAGGCAAGACTTCTCGACCTAGAAAACCATCAACTGTTCATTGATAGAAACCCTTGACCCTGCCGTCTGCAGGCTATGTCCTTCGTCCTCGCCTTGTTAACAGCGGGTTGCTGATAACAATCTTTGCACTCAACTTTCAGCTGAGTTCACACTTCGACCCCTTTGGGATCGAGTGTAACAGAGATGGAGGAAGTGTCGGACGACGGGGGTGGCCGGACGATGATGAGGAAGAGGTCTCTCCAGAAGGGCAATGGGGGAAACGGACGGTGGAAAGATCTACTCGCAACGGAGTTCACTGGGGGACTCCGGCGCGGCGGTGTACCATGGCGCATTGATATTGCGCATGTCCAGGGGCCCAGGTATGACAAACGGGGCACTCGTAGAGTTCGCAGTTTACTTGAACATGTCTGAGTCGGTGGCACTGGAAACACACCTGTCTATAAAGGGGATGGGACAATGGAAGGGGCCACGGGTGTTGTCCCCAATAAGAGAGCTCCTCTCTCTCTAGGACTGCTACTTCTTCAGGGGTGAGGGGAACGGAGGAAGGTGAGGGGTTGTCTGTGTGTTCCAGGTCGTTGAAATGAGTAGTGATGGAGCGGTGATAGCAGGGTCAGTTATATTCGGCTTTCTTGGCGAGGTAACGATCGAGGTCAGCCATATACTCCCCTAGCCTCATTTGGTAGCCAATTGACCCGAGATGTCCATGAAGGACAGCACGGATTGAGCATAGGTGGTGTTTCGCCACAATCAGGTCTGAGTGGGAGTGGAGGGAGTCTATCAGCAGATTGAGGTGACAGACCTCTAAGAAGGCGTCAATTAGAGAAGCTAAGGGGGAGCCAGGGGAAAGGTCGTCATCCATCGGGAGGGCGAGACGAGGGTCTGCAACGTGCGTCATGAGGAGGGTACAGTATTCTTCGTCAGGGAGGTCATCCCAGAGACATTGAGCATAGATGGGGACGTCTGGGGGTCGGATCCCATCATCATGGCTGTGGTGAAGAATACGCCACTCGCTGATGGTGGGGTGAGGGGTGCCAGAACGGGCAGGGGAGTCAACGGGTGAAGATAACGTTACGGAGGAGGGGGAGGTTGGTCCAGTTGTTGGAGAACCTGATTGAACAAGATAAACAGGAGCTCAAATGCTCTCTGTGGGTCCCTGAACGGGCAAAACATCCGTAGTAGCAGGTGTTCTTGTTCCAGGAGAATCCGGAGCATTCCGGGGGTTAGGGGAGGGTACGTGGTGAGAGGAGCGAGAGGAGGCATCGGAGATAGACATGTAGTTAATGGAATGGGAGATGGGATGGGGGAAGAACTTTGGGTGGAGGCGTTTATATGCGTTCAAGACGAGCGGGGTGTTATTCATTTCTGACTCCGAAACCCAAGAGTCTTCTTCTGCTGAGTAACCTTTCCATCAGATGAGGTATTTCCGATGGGATGGAGCTCCGCAATGCCATACAATTTTCTCAACTTCGTATTCTTCTTCCCCTTCGATTAGGTCAGGTGGTGGGGTGGAAAAGTTCCGTCCGTGTATGTTGTTTTCGTGATAGGACGATAAGAGGGAGGCATGGAACATGGGGTGGATTTTCCATGTGGGAGGAAGTCAGAGTTCGTAGGAGATTGGCGATAAGACCTTCGTGATAACGAAGGGTCCTTCTCGTTTCGGGGCGAATTTAGGGCTGGTGAGGGAACGTTTTAAGTTCCGGGCTTCTAACCACACCTTATCTCCTTGTTTCCATGGGGTGAAGCCTTGTGTGTTTCTGGATTTCATTACTTGGCGGGCTAATTCATGTGCTGCCAGGGCTTCATTCCTTAGGTGAGATAAGATCTTTAGTCGTGATTCGACCACGGGAAGGTTGGTTTCCGCAATGATCATGGGGAGAGATTTCAGTTCGTATCCCATCATGAGATAGAATGGAGATTGGCTGGTAACGGAGTGGGGGTGGTGATTGTGAGCGAATTCCGCCATTGGGATGTGTTCTGCCCAGCTAGTTGGGTTATCGTGGCAGAAAATTTGTAGGTAGGTTTCAACTTCCTGATTTACCCATTCCGTTTCTCCGTCGGTCTGAGGGTGGTAGGCGGTGGAGAGGGCCAGGGAGTATCCAAGGAGGGATGCCAAAGATTTGGCAAATTTGGAGGCGAATTGCGGGCCTTGATCAGATATGATTTTGTCATAGAGTCCAAATCTGGTGTATACTTTGTGGAAAAAGAGATGGGCAATCCCTTCAGTGGTGACAGATTTCTTAGTTGGGCACAAGATTACCCCCTTAGTAAGCCCATGGTCGACCATGACCAGTAGACTATCAAAGCCGCCGGAAAGGGGGAGGTCCATGATGAGATCACAGGATAGTTGCTGGAAGAGACGGGTACAGGAGGAGGAGATAGGGGTAAGGGGGGCGACCGTCGGGTGTGTATTGACTTTGTTTTGTTGGCAAAGAGTGCACCCCTGGACAAAGTTTCGGACAAAGGAGGTGAGGCCGGGCCACCAGAAGTTGCAGGAGACGAGTTGGCGGGTTTTAAGAAAACCAGGGTGACCGGTGGAGGGGTGGTCATGACATGTGGAGACAGCGGCATGTCGGTGAGAGTCAGGTAAATAGACACAACCCTGGTAGGTGAGGAGGCTGGCATCGAACTTCCAGTCGGAAAGGCAGGAGTGAAATTGTGAGGGGACAGTTCCTTCAAGAGCATGAAGGGCAGAAAGAACCAGGGGGTCGGCAGCGGAAGATGCGGCCACTTTGGCAGAGAGGTCCGTGTCAATGAGATTTATAAAGAGGTTGGCTGGAAGGAGAGTGACATCCACGTTATCGTTGTCGTCACCCGTGGCGTGATCTGGTCGGCAGGAGAGAGCATCGGGAGCGGCTAGGGAAGATCCCAGGACATGGGTGAAGTGGAGGTCAAAGTCGGCAAGGTCGAGGAGCCGGCGGGCTTGCCGTCAGTTGAGCTTGTGTGGTTCTTGAAAGTAGGTGAGGTTTTTGTGATCGGTCAGGACTTCCACCGGGAATGCTGAGCCGTGTAGATGATGACACCAAACTTTGAGCACGCAAATGACGGCTAGGAGTTCCTGGTCATATATGTCATAATTTCGTTCGGAAGAGGAGTAGGACTGGGAGAGGTAGGCACAGGGTTTGAGATCACCATTGTTATCCGGTTGAAGGAGGATTCCTCCAGTTGCCCATTTGGAGGCGTTGGTGGAGATGGCGAAGGGGCGAGTGGGATCAGGTAACTGGAGGACAGGTTTGGCAAGAAAGGCATCCTTTAACACTTGGAAGGCGGTTTCACAGGAGGTCGACCAGTCCCAAGGATGGTCCTTTTTGGTGAGGTCAAGGAGGGGTCGGGCGATGGTGGAGTAATCCGAGATGAACCGTCAGTAGAAATTGGCAAAGCCAAGGAAAGATCGGACATCTTTGACTTTGGTGGGAGTAGGCCAATCTGCAATTCCTGCCAGTTTGACAGGGTCCATGGCAAGTTCACCAGGTTTAACTACCATGCCGAGGTATTCTACCTGAGCAGCGGCAAACTCACATTTCTCGAGTTTGAGATGGAGGTCAAGTTCTTCCATACATTTCAGGACGCGGCGGGTCCATTCAGTGTGAGTTTGTTTGTCTGGGGAGAAGATGAGAAGGTCGTCTATATAGATGACTAACCACCCTTCAGCGATGAGGTCATGGAAGGAGTCGTTCATGAAACGTTGGAAGGTGGCCGGTGAGTTGGTAAGCCTGAAGAACATTATGGTTGGTTTGAAAAGTCCTTTATGTGTGACAAAGGTGGCTTTCCAACAGTCAGACTCCTTAATTCTGACGTTGTTATATCCCCAACAGACATTGAATTTGGTGAAGACTTTTGCACCTTGCAGGCAGTCCACGAGATCTGAGATGAGCGGTAGGGGGTAGGTGTCACAAACCATGTGTTGGTTTAGGTATCGGTAGTCCTGGCAGGGATGAAGTTTCCTGTCTTTCTTTTTGACAAAGAAGAAAGGGGACGATTGGGGTGACTTTGACGGGTGGATTTTTCCTGAACGGAGGTTTTCCTCCAGAAATTCCTCTGTAGCTTTCTTTTCTTCCTCGGTAAGGGAGTAAAGCTTGGCGGATCTTGGTTTGAACGTTTCGTCCAACTCGATGGAGTGGTCACAGGGTCATGTCGGAGGGACATGGTCAGCTGATTCCCTGGTGAATACTGACGTGAAGTCAGCGAATTCTGGGGGAAGTATGGTAGGCTTCTTTTCTGGGAGGGCATGGATGGCTAAGTCGGTGGCCGTGGTTAGTTTTCGGACCATCTCCGCCTCTTCCCAGGTCTTCCATTCGGAGTGAGTGGGAAACCTTCCTTCTTTATCATAGTTAAGGTAAACGTAGAGGTCCTTGTCCCATTTTTCATCAGTGTTGATGTGTCAGATGTGATGGGAATTAGGGCAGGGCTTTTTGCGAGTGGCATGTTCCATAAGCCACTTGTCTAGCGCTGGGTTGGGCGTTCCTTGGGGAGATCCCCTCAATCCGATTTCTGGTAGGGATTCCGATATCGGAAGGGAAAGCATATACGTTGGCCAGTTGATGGTGGGGTTGGCCTTTTTAAGCCAGGTCATTCCTAGTATGACCGGAGTGTCTCCAAGGTGCATTACACTGAACTCCTCGGAGTAGCAGAGGTCAGCTAGATGGAAGTCTAAGGTGACAGTGAATTTTATTTCGCCGCAGCGATTGGGGGTCGAATCGGCGTTTCATACTGGGATGGGTTGAGGAAGCCTGGTCATAGGGAGTCGATGTTTCTTTGTGAAATCCCAGTCTATGCAGGAGCAGCTTGCCCCCGAGTTGAGGACCACACAGGTTCTAACATCTTTTGTTCTAGGTGCAAGGGTGATTGGGAGGACGATCGCTTTTGATTTCTTTGCTACTAGTACATGAAAGTTAGGAGAAGTTTGCATTAGGGGAACTTCTCCTTTTAAAAAGATGAATCCCAGCTTCCAAACGTTACTCTTTTTACGTCCTCCCCTTTCTCCTCTTCTTCATCTTCAATTTCTTGAAGTTTGGGGAGGTCATCAGTTTTTACTCTTTTTACCTGTCAAGTTTGGGAGGAGTTCTTGTTATTAGAAAATGTAGGACATTTGTTGGACATATGTCCCGGTTGGCGGCAGCAGAAGCAAAGCTTCTTTTCAAAGCAACGTTTCCTTTCGGCAGGGGTTAACTTGCCTACTCGGATAATGTCTATGTCCATGGCGTCTGGGTCTCGAGTGGTGGCGGCGGTTGCTTTTCCCTGGGCCTGGGAGAAGTAGGTGAACTTGGTCCAGCTTCCGTGGTTGAACGCTTCAGCTCGCTCCCAGTGGGTGACAAAGTGTACTGCTTTGGTGTACCAGGATTCTATTTTCTCTGGGACAAAGTCCATGGCGAAAATCCGTTGTCGGACAGTTTCTGGGAGTCCTTCTGCAAAGAAGGTGATAAGGACGTCTTCTTCAGTTACTCCGCTGATGGCTACTTGGTTCTTGAACTCGGTGATGTAGGTGTTGAGATCTTCAATTTTCCAAACCCTGGTACGTGCTAGCCAGTGGATGGCTTGGG